>JAKTZD010000015.1:0-233588 GCA_030564765.1 Saccharomycopsis sp. NRRL Y-5750 | reverse complement strand
GGGCTCGCCGGGCAACGTGCGGGCCGCGTGCTGGCGGCGCTGCGCCTCCATGTAGCTGGAGCTGCCCTCTGCGGGCCCTGCGGAGGCGTCCGGCACCGCAGGGCGGCGCCAGGTGGTGGTCTTTGTGTTGTGGTCCACGTAGTACGTGCGGCCGTACTGGTCCGTCTTGCGCTCCCACCCGGACGGCAAGCGGCCGTACTGGTCCTCAAACGACGAGAACTGGCGGTTGCCGTTGGCCGCCGAGGGCGTGTCGGCGCCGGGCGGGTTGCCGCTGTTGTTGCTGATGGCCGAGATGGCCGCGCCGGCTGGTGACGCCACCGCGGCGGTGGCGCCTGTGGCGGCGCCGGCGGCGCCGGTGCCGGTGGTGGCGGTGCCGGTGGCAATGCTGTTGCGGTTCGACACCACCAAAATCAACCGCCCGCTCACGCTCAACGAGTCGTTCGATCTCTGGAGCGTCCGGGTGATTGTGTCCTCGAAATTGTCCATGCCAAGGTCCATCACGTCGCCGATGCGCACGTTGATCACCCCTAGGAAGCCCTGGTCCCGCTTCTTGAACTTCTTCAGGTCGAACACCTGGATCGTCAAGATCGAGTCCTCCTTCACGTTGAACTCAAACACGTGGTTCCAGTACGGGTTCAACGTCTTCTTGCAGGGGGTCGTGCTTCCCGTCTGGGTTCCGTCGATCGTCAACACCGCGAACGGGTCTGGGTACTTGAACATGTCGCGCTTGTAGAGGCCCTCGGCGGCGACAAGCTTCACCATGATTCTTCTGCTCTGTGTTAGTATGTGCCGGGCATGCGTCTGTCGCGTGGGGAGATACTTACTTGGGAGCGGACGTCATTTTGCGACGGGCTGGGCTGTATGATGTGGCACAAGCGAAACTGGCTGTTGCAATCTATTATATAACAGATAATACCCTACGCTTGTCTGGTGTAGTTTGAACGCTAGACCGAGGTTGAAAGTCAGATGCAGGCCGTAGGACTGGTGCAAAATGAACTTACAAGATCAAGCCGTGGGTAGTCTCCTGTGTATCTGGAGTTTGTCAGCTGTGCCTCCCAGTAAAACATGCTATCACCCAATCAGTACAGCAAGGAGATTCAAAAAAGGGAAAACCAAAAAAGTCGACTTTCAAATTTTTCGTGCTCGTTTGCTTGAAATGTGGCGGGTCACGTGCCGCCCAGGGGTGGTCGCAGCGTAGGGGCTCGCCATCGGCCTCCAGACGGGCTGAGGGTGCAAGGCAATGGTCGACTGCGCAGCCACTTACAGGCCACCCCAGGGGCTGAGCTGTAAATTAATGAGATATTCGACTAGAATTGCCAGTGACAGCCGATACCTAGGCTCGTCTGTGTAGCTGCCACCTAAAACTTATCCATGTTGAAACACACATCCCATCTCGCCCGTTTCCGCAATCACCTTTCGGCCGAAACTACATGCCCGCCTCCCAACGGCCCCTCCGAATCACTCCCAAGACCATATCGGACTTTGAATAGCCCAAATCTAGCCCTGTAAAACTATAAACGAATTTACAGCCTGCAAAACGCAAACCCCATCGTCTACAATCTCCGATTATCATCATTCAATAAATCTGGAATCAAATTACATCAGATATCATTACGAACAGAACTATCAACTGGGTAATGCTTTTTCTCTAGACCGCAGACCCTCTCAAAACTGTTTCTCAATGTTTCCAAAAATATCTCCAAAGATATCTCCAGAAACATCTCCAGAAATATCCAAAAAACACCTCGCAAAACACCAGAACTTCTCAAACACTCCCCCTTCGCACCCCAAAATACTTCTCGCATGCATTCCTTTCTCAAATAGCATCCTAAAATACTTCTCGCAAAATGTATTCCTTTCTCAAATAGCCTTTTATATATGTACATGAAGAACATCACCCCCCAACAGCAAAGACATACTCGTAGAGCGAATCTAAATTGGCTGTGGAACCTGTGCTCCTGGAATTGGGTTTCCCTCGGCATCAATCAACCCTTGCTGAGCCATCATAACCTGCTCACTACCTGGGGCCTCGAATTGCAAACCAAGACCCAATCTGCTGGTGCTCTTGAAGTGGTCGAGCTCCCCAGAGAATAATATTCCCACAGTTGGCAAAATCTTCTTGTCCAAGAAAGCAGCGACCTTCCCTTCACTGTCGATTTGACCTCTGAAAACGAACTGTCTGAATTCGTATTTGGCACCAATAGAGGTAACACCATTGATAACTGGCTCGTGGCCGACAACCTGTCCGATCACTGGGTCAGCAATTGGTCTCAAGGAAGCCTGGATCTGGGTTTCAACACCAGCCTCCAACTTGTCGCTAACTTTTCTCCAGAAAGAGGTGATGAGAGCACCCTGGGATGCTTGGAATTGTCCAGAGGCAATCCAGTCGCCAGCATTGTATCTACCGACGTAAGAAACACCGGCATCTGGTGGCATTTGGGAGCTCATTTTAGAGTATAAGACTTCAAGACCGAGTGACAATTTCTTGGTAACAGATTGTAACAAAGATCCAACCAACACACCGGAAAAACTTCCGTCCAAAAACGATGGGTTCAATGCTTTCAAGTTGAGCGAGTGGTCAATTCCCTGCACATCTTGCTCCAATTGCACCACTGGAGGCTGTCCTTTGGCAAACTGCACGGTGGCCTTTGAAATGACGTCTTTGCTCCAGCCATAGTTCAATCTTCCCGACAACGAAAGCTCGTTGTCAACGTTACCCTGGACAAACAAGTTCTCGCTTGCATAGAGAGTCGAGAAGGTGTATGGTGGCATAGTCTTGGAGCCAATCGACAAGGAATGAGACGTTTGGAAAACAGGGTTTGTGCTGAAGATCTTGTTCAAGTCAGCCCTGAGCCCGGTGAAAAAGTACTGGGTCAAGAATACCTCCTTGGAGACCTCTTTGTTCAAATTCTCAATGGTTCCTGGGTTGAGCAAACCAATGGCTTTTCTATGGTCCGAGAATCCTCCGTACACATCGTTCAAGTACGAGAACACTGGGTTGGACGACCAGAAGTTTGGCTTGTCCTTGTTGATCCCCCCCGGGTTGGCCAAATTAGGGAGATTCCCGAGGTTCATTTGTGCTAAGTCTCCTAATGGGAGTGGTCCAGGTGCCGACATTTTGTATCTATATAATATATGTATGTATGTTGATGCCCAGTGATGCTGCTGCCTGCAATTAGATGATTATCATAGACGTGCTATCAACGCGAGTCTTCAAGGTGAAAATATCAGGCTTCTGAATAATACAGGTGTGCTGAATGCTTTCTCTTGCGGAACGTTCTGGCTGCAGTGCTGCAAGTCTTTTCAGCTGGTGCTTCATAAAAAATTTTCGCTTCCTTTTTGCTATTTTTTTTCACTACCAGAAATTTCGTCAATTTTTCAGCTGGAGAGAAAATCGACGCTTAAAATTTTTTCTATTGGCCACGCAGGGCTCGCAACGAGGTGTTTTTTCTGAAGGCAGAAACGCAAATATAAATCATGTATGAGAAGGTTGATATGAAGACACAAAGGTATTTTTGGTTGATCAGTGGTCATAGTATTTGAAAAGGTTCAACAAAGTGATCGTTCAAGATAGCGAAAGCGAGATATACGGTGAGAGATGTACAATACTGGAGTCATCTTGTGCTATTGAGTAATGTTAAAGATTACCGGTACTAAATATTCATCAGCCTGCCACAAAGAGAGATCAACTTACAGTTGATACCAAAATACGACAACTAACGCAATTTAAAAGCGAATTTCCAATAGACAATAAAATTCAACAAATATTCATACTTTACAGTCACAAACTCTAGCCGATTAAAATCAGACTCTCCAACATTACGCGTATGATATAGCAACATATCTACTATGAGTGACGATGATGACGATTTCTTCATGTTGGGCGGAAGGCATGACCGATTCGCTCAACTCAAAAAGAACACTCCCCTGAAACCCAAAACCGCCAAAGTAGTCAAAAAGAAGAAAAAGAAGAAGAAGTCCCTTGTTGGAGCATCAGATCCATTGAGCTCCCCGATAGGTATCCTTGACATCAGTGATAATGTCAATGCCGTTTTGAAAAAGACAGTCGTAAAACCAGAACAGCCGTTGATCAACAAACAAGCTTTGAGCAAGGATTCTGCATTGCAGGCCTTAATGAAGGAGATTGAACAAGTTGAAGAGGAATCGACGCACTTGGAAAAGCTATCCTTCACACAAAAGGGCAAGGATCTCAAATGGGCTGTTGAGAACTCCCTTGACGTATCAGTGTTCCAACAGAAGGAACAAGAGCAGGCTATGCAAAGACGAATGAATACGAGGCTTGCTAACGATCCCTTTTCAAGTCTACAGAATCGTATACAAGCAGCCGACTCTAAAATTCAGAGTGCCATTAATTCACTAAGCCCCAAAGATGCACAAGCGTCCCCTTCTATGGGAGGTACAAGCGGCGGTTCCGTTTCAGAGGACAACGTTGTGTATCAATTCATAATTATCTCCAAGCTTCCGGACACTTACAATGACAAGCTTGCTATAACATACAATGGGAATGTGCAGTTTGGGGAAGTTATCAAGAAAAGCATAGAGTTGCTACTTTCTGGGGGAAGAGACTCGATAAGACAGATACATTTTTACCATGCTGATCGAGTATCTCTAGTGTGGAAGTCAAAGATTGTGCTATTGAACTACATGAAACCGGGCTACTTGGCCGACATGATTTCAAAGTCGAAATCTTCACAAGGCTCTATGAGTTCGGGCGGCACAAGAGACGACCCTATAAGAATCACGTTGGAGTTGATGACTGTGGAAGAGGCACGAAATACAACCAAACAGCGACTTCTAGGCACGTCAGTAGGCACGAAGAACAAAAATGGTGATAGCGAGTATGTGTACGAGGAAGAAGAGGAAGACGATGACATTCTTGTTGTCAGTGACTATGAAATTGAAATTGAAGACAGTGCAGAGCCAGCGTCTACTGATCCAGACCAAAAAGTTGCTGTTGGTTCAGCTACTCCTGGTGCAGATAGCGAAGAGCCTGCTGGCGACGGCTATTTTACCATTGGCTTAAAAAGCAACGACAACTCTAAAATTGAAGTGCGGGTGAACAACGATACTCCACTACTGAAAATTGTTGAGCATTATGTGAAGAAAAAGAACCTCAGCTCTACGCAAAAAGTGCGTCTTATATTCGATGACGAGGAGATGAATCTCAAGCTGAAGGTTGGAGATACAGAATTGGAAGACGAATACGAGGTGGACGTTGTTCTAGTGTAGGGGGCTGTGATATTACGATCTGTTATATATTTTGTTGACTATTGATTACGAAGTTTCTATTGTATACTATTGGCTATTGTGACTTTTTGGTGTAGAATCAGGAATCATTGATATACTGTGCTGTATGTTGTGTTCTGTAACGTGTAGCGGGTGAAATGGAGCCATTTTTGGGGGGAGTGAATGAGCCAAAAATACGTCGGTAACAAATTGTTCTAGAGCCTCCCGAGGGTTTGATTACCATCACGTAGTTACCGGCTATGATGGTATCACTAACTGCCTAACGATTTGCATATGCATCAATATTCCCATAACCTACCGTAGGCCGCTTAATGGGCGTCTAGGAACTACCTGTTCCGCCCACGAAGGTCGATTCTGCACCGCGAATTAATTTTTTCCAGCGACCTAAACTTCATCTCCAGCAGCCCGGACTCTCCCATTAGGCAACCTAAATCCTCTCCAGACGGCCTAAATTCTCCTCGAGCAACTTAAATTTCTCCCTGCAAGCAACCTCAACTAGCCCAAAACCCCTTTTCGAGACCCTCCCACAGGCTCTCGGCGGCCACCGGTAGCCCCAAAGTTCCGCCCGCCATCAGCAGCTATTTTCCGTCCGCAACAACTCATCGCACAACAATCTTATTTTCACAACGCACCCATGCCTAAATATACACTCCAACATTTCATCAGCAACTGTTCGTCCTCATGACGCTTGTCGCGCTCAAAAACGCCATCGTTTAGCCCAACCGTCATTCCCGGCTGACTCCCGAATTCCCCGGCAATTGTTCCCTGCCAATCCAGTCTCACCTAAGCTTTTTGCCATCGAGGAAAATCACAGTTTTGAATCAGAAATCTGCACACGGACTGAGAACAAGAAAAACTAAAATGCCTTGTGCGAGATCTCAAATTAAAAAATGACAGCTGCTATTTGTACCGACAGAAGAGCATCAAGCAACTCCACTGGTTAGTTCTACGGCCTCAACAACCAAGAACAACCAGCACCGAGCCTTATAAATTTCCTGATCTGTCTGTTAGGTAATCTTTCTTTTCAAGTCCTCAGGTTGTCTAGTTCTATCTGATTTTGTTCCGGCAACTATCAACCCATAATGTCCGTCGATGTTGGCCATCCAGTGGGATCATCCAAGCCAGTTGGCGAAAAGGCAGGCGAATTGCCACCGCTGTCGTTATCCGTCCCTATAAATACATCTCCCAAGCCTAAGAACGGCATCTTTGCAAAACTTATCTACGGTTTGCAAGTCATTAGACTTGTGCTGGTGGTATTATTGTTTCTCATCGGATCACTTTCAATTGTGTTCACACAAACGTTCGTCAAGCTTGCGTTTTTCAACAAGTTTAACGTCCGTAATGCAGTCACTGCATTAACAAAGAAACATTTCATTGTCCTTATCTCTGAAATCCTCCATTTGATCAGCCCTTATGCAAAAATCAGAATTACCGCCAATGGAGAGTCGATGCCTCCTGGGAGCTTCAAGATCGTCAACGGACATTTGTACTCGGCTCTCAGCAGACAGTCTGTGATAATCGCAAACCACCAAATATACACAGACTGGTTGTTTTTGTGGTGGCTTTGCTACACCGCTGATCTTGGCGATGCTGTGTACATCGTTCTCAAAAGCTCGTTGAAAAAGCTTCCTTTGCTCGGATACGGAATGAACAACTTCCGGTTTATATTCCTCCAGAGAAAATGGGAAATCGACGCCAAGGTCATGGAATACAAGTTCAGATTTATGGAGTATTTGAATATCGTCGGCACTCCCCACAATTTCAGTGAGAAATCAGTGGCCTCTGAGGACCACATCGAGAAATCAATTGAAAAGTTGTATGATGCAACAGTTACTAGTCCTCGGGCTCCTTCGAAAAACAACCTAAAATGGCCTTACTCGTTGATTTTGTTTCCTGAAGGCACAAACATGTCTCCTTCTCGCAGAGCCAGATCAGACGAGTACAGCAAACAACTAGGCCGTGCAACCATGCGCCACGTCTTGCTCCCCAGAATAAAAGGCCTCAGGCTCAGTCTTCGTCTGTTACGTCATTCCTGCGACTATGTGTATGATGTCACTATAGGATACTGCGGGGTCAAACCAGAAGAATATGGAGAGGCCATATACTCCATGGGTGCGGTTTTCATCCGTGGAAAGACTCCTGAAGTGACTGACATGTACATAAAGGCCATTAGACTCGACGATATTCCATTAGGGAAGGAGATAGAGACGGCTGAAGAGGAAGAGGAGTCTTCAAAGGTGTTTGAGCAGTGGTTGTTCAAGTTGTGGGAAGAAAAGGACGTGTTGATGGACCATTACTACAAAAACGGAAGCTTTGCCGGTGTGGGCGAAAAAGACGAGGTTGTGACCGCTGATATGAAGCTCAGAAGCATGCTCGACTTCCTTGAGGTTTTTGCTTGTGCAGGGACCGGTATTCTACTGTTGAGAATATTGTATAAACTCGCGGTATTTCTATTCTAGCTATATTAATTTGTTTAGGTCTATGGTCGGCTTAGGATTAGCTGTATCTCTATGATAGCTATATTATTCTATTTTATTTGGCTTAGGACAAGCCGTATCTCTATTATAGCTATATTAATAAGTTTTATTCGGCTTAGGACAAGCCGCATCTCTATAAGTTAGTGATTTTCTAGTGACGTGAATGGAGCTACATATCATATGTCTAGCTCGATTCAATGTGTGATTTTAGTAAGCTTGGATCAAGCTGCTACTCCCATTTAGGCTATTTTCTTTTAGCTGTTATTCTTCTCGTGGCTCACAATCCACTTGTCGTGTAAGCTGATTATCTCCGGTATAAACACAGACTCAATAGGAAGACCTGATTTTATCTCGGTTGGGGTAAGATTGAACCACTTCTCCTGAAAAACTTGGCGAGGAGTAGCGATGTCAGGGTTTCTTTTACCCACAAACACAACTTTTTCCTTACGGCTTTGCAACAAGTTTCCAATGACCAACTGATGGTCATATTTGTTCAAGGCACCCTGGCATTTGCTGATCAACAACGAACTGTCGGTTTCTAATTTGAAACTGATGATGAACGCTTTGTTGTACCAATTGTTGACAATCGACTTCAAAAATTTAGGCACAGGGTCGAGGTTCAACCGAAGCTTCCCATCGGTCGACGACGATATTTCGATCTGTGTCTGGGCATCGGTACCTGAAACAGTGCTTTGTTCCTGTTGTATGGCCTTGCCTAATGACGTCGATTGAATCTTATGTTCAGGCAATTGCGACTCGGGTATGAAAAAATCTGACACCGCGGCAGCCAAATAGATCAATATTTTGTAGTTTTCCTCGCGGTAGAAATCCTTCAAGTCCTCGGAAATTGCTCTGAGGATGAACAAGTAGTCATTGATCGTTGTGAACCGTAAAAGCAAGTAGTTCCGCTTCGACTGGTGGTACTTGTAGCTGCGTAATACGCGTACAAGCTTGTCGTCGGCGTTAAGGCCATTAATGGCTTTGTTGTTCAATCCTATTTGGTTTTCTTCTCCAAGCGTCAACAAATCCATGAAATTTGTGTGGTTGAAGTGGTTTAAGAACGGGAGAAGCGAGAATTCTCGATGAAGAAAGATCACCAAATATCCTTGGTCGAGAAAGTACTCTGCAGAAAGCGATCCCCGAGTTCCTGCAGAGAAATTGTCAATGAATCTGACAGTGTTGTTCTCTAGAGGGACTGTAGTGCCCCCTGAGGTCACTAACACGATTTTTTGCTTGGTGCCATTGTCATGATACTGAAGAAACTCGAGAAGCTGTAAACGGATGTCCTGAAGATTCGCAGGCGGCGAATTTTTCGAGAAATAATCGTTTTCCACCGATTGGAAGTCCTTTGTCATTGTTTCCTATCTATGCGCTTTGTTGCAGGTAATTTTCGCTATCAAAGCTGTCCCATGCATTGGATCACTCATGGAAGTACCAAGAGATCTGGTGACTGAAAAGTTTGGGATTTTGAGTCTTAAACGAGTAACATCCATACACCTTTTTTTTGCAGGTACCTGATTTTTGATCTGATTACAGGGCAGTTATTTTCAACGTATTGTGCGAGGGTACGCTACACATTTTCTCAAGCGGTGAGTAGCTTCATAGCGATTCGAGTAGCATTTAGCAAGTTTGACAGTCTAGAATAAAGTATATATATAGCTTTTTGCAGCTTCCGCGGCAATCACTCTTATACAATCTTGTAATGCCTTTTGTGTCCCTTTCGCCTCACCTTATTAGTGGGTTTAACAATGTACGGGTGTATTGGCCAGATACACCCACCCCCATGGTACCATAAATCAAAAACCCTCTGTTGAAAATTTAAAAAAAGAAGTCCTATAGAGGCGTAGCAGCAACGGCAGCTCAAAAAATACCATTGAAGAGAATCTATTATTTTGATAAGGTAATGATCGCGGTATCTGACCTTACCAAAAATCAAAAACCACAACAATGATGTTGACACACATTCAGAGGTGCTGTTGCAGCTTTGCTGTGCTATTTCCCAAGCTTGTGTGCACGCTCTTCTATGTTTGGGGAGGGTACACCTTTTGCTGGCAGATATCGCTCAACTACTTTGGGGGTTTCCAGGGGTTTTTGATGTGTCTTGTAGGTTTGTTTTTTACCGTGTGTGGCCTAACGTCATACTGGATGACTGTGAATCTTGGAAAGGGCTCAGCACTTGATTTTCCTGAGCTTGCGATCAATTTTGTCAATGAAGAAGACAACCTTCTAATTGGGGAGTTGAACAACCAGACATTGGAGAAACACATCAGTGCCGGCACAATATGTCCTCCACCGTCTTTCTATACCGGACACACATATACATTGAACTCGGCAGGAAATCTCCGCTTTTGTAGCAAATGCCGCATCTGGAAACCTGATCGCTGTCATCATTGTTCCTCCTGCAAGCGGTGCGTGATCAAGATGGACCACCATTGTCCATGGTTCTCATCGTGTATCAATTTCAAAAATCACAAATTCTTCATCCAGTTTCTCACCTATACTGTGTTATTTTCTGGGATATGTGCTTTGACCAGCTTTCTGATACTCTATAAGTTTCTCTTTAATGGAGACTACGTGGACCAGTATTTTTCCGTGAACTGGATCTTGCTCTTCATCTTTGGGGTAGCGTTTTTTATTGCAGTGGGTTTTTTTGACGCCTTTTCTATTTACCAGATGTTGAAAAATGTGACGACTATAGAGTCTTTCGACTACACACGTTACAGAATCAACATGGATAAAATTAGTGACGATTATTACAAGTATTCCAACAAACCAAACTCCGACCTGTACGGAAACCTCTTCAGTTTACCTACTAAAAGAGCCAACTGGCAGTACGTGATGGGCAGAAACTGGTATGAATGGTGTCTTCCGGTAATAAACAAGCCGTATAGTCTGGATTACTACTACAGAAACGGGCTTTGTTACCCAGTCAACGAGAAAATTCACAAGGAGCTCTTGTATAATTGTCGCTTACAAACACAGTTGGCTACGGAACTTCGGTCATATAGAATGCGCAAGCAGACAATGTTCAATAATGTTAACGTGCTCAGCGAAGAGGTTAATGATTTAGACGACAACCAGGGGTATGCGATGGGTAGTTTTGAGACTGCCGAGAATATTGTTTGATCGATTGATGTGTGCGTTTTTTCTTGCGCTTTAAGTAAGTCATAGGAGGAACACTAAATGTTCTGTTTGGTGTGTGGCTTGTTTGTACTTAGGTTTGTTTGTACTGCTGTTCAAAATAAAGAATGTATTTTATTGGTAGCTATTTGGTGCTGTATTTTAGGTCATGTATTGGAGTGTGATAAGTGAGTCG
Source organism: Saccharomycopsis sp. NRRL Y-5750 (assembly GCA_030564765.1). Taxonomy (NCBI): domain Eukaryota; kingdom Fungi; phylum Ascomycota; class Saccharomycetes; order Ascoideales; family Saccharomycopsidaceae; genus Saccharomycopsis; species Saccharomycopsis sp. NRRL Y-5750. The sequence goes on along the minus strand of JAKTZD010000015.1, from coordinate 222,527 downwards.
TATTTCCCTTATACGGTGTTTATCTGTTCAAATCTGATGGTATTCATTTTGGGTCAGTCATGTGGTGTCATCAAGTTTGTCAGATAGACATACATGACAAATCCATCTCGATTAGCCTTGTTCCGGTTGACATTTTTAGATTGCTCTCAGATTAGCGATGGAAGAAATGAATGAAGTGAAAACCATGTCAAAGTTTGGGCACTTCCGCCGCCCATTTCTTTGATTTACCTGTCAATTGGTACTGCTAGCCGATAGTAAGTCAGCTAACAATATTCTATTAGTCTTTTTCCTCATACTGCTCATCAGCACATCTGCGCAGCTTCTCAAAAACGAAAAACGGCTGCAAAATATCCAGCGGGGGAAAATCAAAAACCTATAGATTTTTCCGTTATAACGGTAATATCATTGAATGCACAAAGAAACAATCTACAAATTATCCACTTTTTGGCATAACAATACCATCAAATCAAATAACAATAATATGTCGTCCTCAGAAGAGCCATTGAAATGCTGGATCTGTTTGGGCGATGAGACCGAGGATCCCCCTAGTGGAAGTCTCCCAGGAAAAATCTGGAGTCATCCTTGTCACTGTCTGTTCACTGCACATTCCAAATGTCTTCTTGACTGGATATCAATGTCATATTTGCGGTCTATCCAATACGGGCGGGTGGTGGACGAAATACAGGATGGAGCTGCTCCCTTAGACCCAAATTTTGACGAAGGTGCAGATGCTCCTGCCAACAATGATACGCAGAAAGTAGTTGGTATTAGGTTAGTATGGCAAAATGGGGACCAAGACGAAGAACAAAACCAGGGAATATTTAAAAAAGTTATGAGACTGATTTTTAAGCTCAGAATAGCTGAAAGTACCGCATATTATCGCGCAGAATGTCCCCAGTGCAAAGATCCAATAATATTCTCGCTCAGTCTCAACCGGTACGTCAGTTTGGTCGTCAGATGGCAAAAAGCCCTCCGCAGCATGGGAAACTACTTCATATTGGCAGGGTCGTTGTTTGCTTTGGTAGGAGGGGCAGTTATTATGGCTGTTGCGGGACTCACCTTGGATGGAAACAGAATACTTGATCTTTTGGTTCCAAAGAGCATACAGCCCAAGCTTTTTGGGTTATCAATGGCCTTTCCCTTCAACTCCCCGTTACTGGACTATGTTGACAGAATTCAGGGATCTAAAATATTGGGAATTCCTAGCACTTCCTTGTTTATGTTTGCTGTTCGCGAACCTATGGATGAATACCCTATGTTGTCTGTCTTTGGATACCCATTATTTTTCACTGTTCCTGGAGATCGGCAATTTGCATACTCTGTGCGCAACAACATCAGAGAAATGATCCAGTGGTTCCCTATAGCCAAAATAGCCTACGAGTGCTTGATCAGATTGACCATCAACCGTGTCTATCTCCGCTGGGTGAGCTCTGTGGATTCCTGTTTGTTTGCCAATGACCTTTCTGACAACGAACTTAAAGATATCGCCACTATGACCTCAGCTATCAACGAGATAAAACGCTATGAGAGTGCTCTTTGCGAAAGACAGGCGTTACAAGACGAAGTACTTGCTTATCACGATGGTGCAGGTAATAAGTACGTGCATAAGATCAAGGTGTGGTTGTTCAAGGCCAAAAGATGGGTTTCGAGTAATTTAATGGTGAAAATCTACCGGCATCTTCAGGAAATAAAATACTCGTTCTTTTATGACTTTAGAAGAACGCTTATTGAACAGTCTCTTTCGTTGCATCTTTTAACCACCCTTGCTTGGCCTTATTTAGGCCAGTGGGTCTCGGAAAAGGTGCTATCGCAGATTCCGATCGTAAACAGCTTTGTTTACGGTGCTGCGGTGAGTCCCGATGAGGCAGTGTTTTTAAGAAACGTACTAGGATGTGTAGCGGTCGCTGTTGCTAAGGAAGTAGCTAATCTAGTTATTACGTACGCGAAATTTTCTGGATTCAAGAATGTTAATATTTTGGAGTACGGCATTCCAGAGTATTTCTGGGTGACGCGGGCGTTCAAGCAGATAGATTTGAAGCAGTAATATGATGTCTTTATATAGGTATTTGTTTTTGATTTTTACTGATTCCAATGTTTCAGAGCTGTAATCAATCATGAGGGGAATAGGAATTTCTACTCAAGCTACACCCATGGTGGGCCTAATGACGCTGTATTTTGATCTTGCACACGAAATCTCGAGAATATTATGCATATAATGCTTGTTGCTCATATGAGCTCAATCTTGGTATTGCTACTCAAGGTACATTGAATAGTACGTAAGCTACACTGACAATAACTTGCCCTTCCAATTAACCTAAACAGATTGTATATTATCATTTGCCTTTCATTAAATAACTCTGCTCCAAAACGTCTTTAGCCTGGTTGATCTTCTGCGCAATGTACGGACTACCGCCTTTGTCGGGATGATTGATAACCATTGACCGCCGATGTTTCAGCTTCAAGAGCTTGGGTGTGAGTTTCATTATTTCATCATTGGAGATATTTAGAATCAAAAACGCCTCATTCTCAGTCATCTTTGGAAAGAAACCTCCAGGGTACTTTTTGAATCGTTGAATGAGTTCATGGTTTATAGTTCCATTGCTGTTCATAAAATGCTTGTCGGGATCAGAAAACTCGAGCTTGATGTTGTTCAAACGAGCGATTTCTACCGGAGTTAGATGCCGCAATCGCGTTAACGCGTTTATTCCTGATTTTACCTACGTTTGGTTAGTTTTTGCAATTGACAGATATTGCTTTTTGGTAGATAACAGATCAGCTTTTTGACTCAGTAGAAAACGTATTTTCTCGTCCCAGCTCTTTGAACTCAGAGATTGTTCACACTAGTTAAATCATCATTGTCAGAAGCTTCAATTGTCAATTCTATACCAATGAAGTATTGAGGGTGTATGTACCACCGCAAATATACTTACTGCAAATGCCCCTAAGGTCACGCCAACACCTATTATAAACGGTAGCTAAAGCCCAGGTTAGTATTACGCGTTCCAACTATTGTTCAGGCACTTTCATCCCCATATCAAAAAACACCTACCATTATATTCCTCTAGTTCCGATTTGGGCCTTCATTTCCATTGACGACAATACCAAGTACAACAATAATTGTAGTTCTATCCACCGAATGAACGGTAAGCAACACAAGAGATGCCTTTCCAAGTAGAAATGAACTCTCAGTGAAAAGATTTCACACAATAGGAAAAAAATCTGCGCAGGCTGCTGACAAACACTTTCTAGATGCTGCATCCACAGAAGCGGATCTTTGATTGGTGTTGCCGGGTGAGGTAGATATCCCTGTTGGACCGGGACATATATCACGGTGTCACGTGTACAAGGAATACGATGGGAAAAAAAATTTTCCGCGTTATCAGCGTGCGATAAGACGCCGGTACATTGCCACCCCAGACTAAAATAGGGAGAACACGCAAGCACACTTTGCAGCAGCGCAACTAGTAAGGGCACACCTATTTGCGGCATCTCTGGAATCATCCACCCACCTTGGACTGCGATTGCGGAATCTCTCTTGCCACCACCGCCTTTGTGTGATATAAACAAAACTGCCAGCAGAAAACCCATAGAACCCAAAAGAAGATCAGAGAAAAATGAAGGGAAAATCTGAAAATGAAAAAAAAATTTTCTGCCGTGAACTTTTGAATATTTCAAGTGCTTTTCATGGCAAACCTTGCTCATCTAGTTGACACAGCTGACTTGCATTGGATACACTTACTCAGTGAAACAGTGACAGCATATAGTATACGTGAAACACAGCACAATGGTCAAAGAAACTAAGTTGTACGATATATTGGGAGTCGCCCCAGATGCCACCGACACACAAATCAAGAAGGCCTACAGAAAGGCAGCCTTAAAATTCCATCCAGATAAAAACCCAAGCGCAGAGGCAGCTGAGAAGTTCAAGGAGATCACCGCAGCCTACGAGGTGTTGTCTGATGAGCAGAAGAGAACCCAGTACGACGAGTTTGGCTCGGAGGGCCCTTCGATGGGCATGGGAGGCGGAATGGATGCCTCTGACATTTTCAGCCAGTTCTTCGGTGGCGGAGGAGGATTTGGCGGTGGAAGAGGTCCTCAGGGGCCAAGAAGAGGTAAGGACGTCAAGCACGCCATCAGTGTTACCTTGGAAGAGCTCTACAAAGGGAAGACCACAAAATTGGCACTCAATAAGACTGTTTTGTGTAAGGCATGTGACGGTAAGGGAGGTAAGAACGTTAAGACCTGTTCCAGCTGTAACGGTCAAGGTTTGAAGTTTGTTACCAGACAAATGGGTCCAGTTATCCAGAGATTCCAGACCACGTGTGAAGTTTGTAATGGAGAGGGCTCTACTATGAACGCAAAGGACAGATGTACCGTCTGTAAGGGTCACAAGACGGTTGCAGAAAAGAAGATTCTCACAGTGCACGTTGATCCAGGTATGAAAGACGGAGACGCTGTGACTTTCAGAGGAGAGGGTGACGAGGCTCCAGACACCATTGCCGGTGATGTGATAATCATCATTCAACAGAAGGAACACCCAACATTCCAGAGAAAGGGAGACGATCTTTACACCAAACAAAAGATTCCATTGTTGACGGCCATTGCTGGTGGAGAAATTGCCTTCAAACACGTCAGTGGCGCCTACATAAAGACTGCTATCTATCCAGGCGAGGTTGTTTCCCCAGGTCAAGTGAAAGTCATCGAAGAGCAAGGTATGCCTGTGAGAAGAGTTGGGGGCCACGGAAACTTGTTTGTGACCTTTGAAATCGAGTTCCCTAAGGCCAACTTTGCTTCAGAGCAACAGTTGAAGATGTTGGAGAGCATTTTGCCTCCTAGACAGAAAGTGAACATCCCAGCCAAGGCTATTGTCGACGAGGTCCAGTTGGTTGATGTGGACCCATCGAAACACCAAAAGAGCTCCAGAGGAGGCCATGGTGACGAGGATGAGTATTATGAGGAGGGCGGTGCAGGCCCTGGTGTTCAATGTGCTTCACAATAAGCGGATCTATATAAGTCAGCCATGCTGTTTGCTCGGGCTTGTAATACAGTTTTTTCTGTTGGTTTTGCGAAATTCTCTAGTGTATTGTAGGGTAGCAAGTATGAGTGCGAGGGATCCTAGATAAATATTGATCTATATGCATTTTTTGATTCTTAAAAACTGCTGTATGCGATGAATGGCTTAGCAGATCCATTTGGCTAGTAGACTGACAAATTAACTGCATTTACGGTGAGAAACAGACACTCGCATTTTTCCTAATCGATGCAATCTTTTCCTGGTAAATTCAGTATGAGATATTGCTTTAACCCATGACATAAATTCGTCATTCAGCCTATTCACAATTGAATATTTAGTGAATTGTGCTGATCTCATCGTTTGTATATATTAATATATTAAACTATTCGATTTTCAGGCTGAATCGCTTATATAGCGATCAATAGATAATAATTGCAACCGGTAGGATCGTCCACTAGTACTATATACTTGACTATTGGTTCTTTAGGGCTTCAAAAAACCAATACTAACATACAATATCATATAAAAACATATTACTGATGTCTATCTAATGCAAATCCTTCATAATACACGCAACATCTCTAGTGATGTCCACGGCGGCTTTGATGCCCATTGCTGTTGTGTGCAATTAGTAAAAAGTGTGCCCAAGATGCAGTACAGAAATTACACTGAAGAAAAAATTTTGAAAACTTCATATACAGTTTCGATGAGGTCGACGGTTGATCACTTCCTATCTCTACTTAATACCACAAATCCCCGCAATCAGCACTATAACGATGGCAGACTCAACCCCACACACTGTGGAAGATCTTACGAAACTTTGCGCCGATTTCGAGCAGTCTACGACGTTCTACCGGTCATTGATCTCCGATGCTCTCCACACAACTTTTTCAAGTTTCGCTAAAGAGTCAACGCCAAAGAGCAATGAATTATCCAAAATAAAATCTTCAAAAGTCGAACATCCACTTGAAGAAGCTGGCAAGATTCTCACTTTAATCCACTCGAACATAACCAAGTCCGCTATTGTCTTTAAATACCCTCTTTCCAGTAGAGATGTTTCGGCAGGCTACACTCAACTTCAAACTTATTCCAACTTATACCTTCTAATGTTGAGTTTGATCAGTCAAATCTATCAATCTGAGAATGTGGGAAGTACTCTCTTTAAAAAGGAACTATTTAAGAACTTCGAAGAACTTTTTAGCGCTAACGAGCTTTTTATCAAGGATGTCTCGCTGATAGTCAAGACCGTAGGCGAAGAAAACGAAGAAAAGTACACCAAACAGAATGAACAGAGGCTCGTCATAGTGGGGAAAATATGGAACATCTGTGATAATTTCAAGAAGGTTTTAAAAGATGGCGAGATCTCGGTGTTGATCGGCGAGTTCAAGGCTCAAAACAAAATGGTCGCAGATGCAGCCACAGATTTGTCCATTTGGCTTGAAAACCCAGGATATGTCGATGATGATCCGTTTGGAATCGATTATAGCGACGATGATGAATTTGACCCAGCTCCAACTGAGAAAGATCCAGTGAGCGATAAGGAACTAGATAGTAAAGTTGACCTTGCTAAAGTGTGGGAAACGAAGCTCAAGTTGATAAAGCTTTTCTTCTCGTTGTTCGCCAAATTGCTCACGCAACTTAAGAAGTCTGATTCTTCTTTCAAGAGTATAGATGCTATCTACACTACACACAATAAAATCATAGCTGATGTTGACGACTTGGTTGGATTGTTACTTGAAGGGAGCACTTTAAAAGAGATCGAGGAAACCAAATCACGGTTATTAAGCGACGTTGAAAATGTGGGCAAATTTTACAAAGATGGTGCTACCTTGCTAGAAGATTCTAAGTCAAAAGAGTTTTTGAGGTTGTATGAATCTTGGCAGGAGAAGTTTTCCAGTTAATAGCTGTATTTACACACCACGTATCTCATCAGTACCCACAAAGAGGCGGTTGTATTCGCTGAAACGCACTCTTTCAAAATTGGTGTTCAGCAGTAATGTCTCTCACTATCTTCTGGCATTATTATAGATCATTATTCAGTATCTCTTTGAAAAGTGTCTCTTACGAGAATCTTTGCAGAGCATCTTCTCACAATCATCGTCTAGCGGTAGTTTCGACACGATCATATAGCGTTCTCCTTTTTCCTACCAATTACTTAATGCAGTATCAAATAGTATTTCTTGAAAGCTTCTCTTACAGTACTTTATTGCCGTATCTCTCAACAGAATTCTTTAGCGGGTAAACATCCTACAGTATCTTGAGCACTATCCAACATTCAGTATTCATGCACAGTAAATAATCTGATGGCACATCATTCTGTGACCTCCGGTAACCACATCGAGACAGCCAGGTCCGCTGTGGAAAGCATCATCATCTTTGGATTGAATGCCACCATACGCGGAACAATATCATCGCATGGTTTTGACTTCATAGGAAGAAGATTTTCATTGCTATAGGCTTCGCTGGATGGGCCCATATCTCTGAATTTGAACAAATCCCAGAGTAATAATTTATTTTCACCTCCGCTGCCCCCAAACACAAACCTACCATCTGGACTGAAACATACAGAGCCCGTGTCAGGATAGTTGCGCCGTTTGAAAGGCCCGTGGCCGCTTAGTTTTGACACAAGACCACCTTCATACGAGTCTATTACGTAGTGATATTGGTAGTTTGTACCTATTAAGAGATACTTTCCGTCATTAGAAAATTCAATCTTGTTCCAAAACAGTCTATGGAGCACCAATGGGTCTGTCTCAAATCTTTTGAGGTCTATGGTAAGAAATGGCTCCTTGTGGTAATTTTTAAGGTCATAGAGACCTATCTCCTTGGTGTATGAGTTCCCAATAGCAAAAACGAGCCCGCACGGATCAAACGCAACTACACTTGGGTTGCGACAACTCATGTAACCTTGGCAATTGGGGGTACGTAAGTCCCACACCCGCACGCTGTTGTCATATGATGTTGAGATAAACGAGTCATTGATAGGATTCACTTCAATTGAGTTCACGAGAGCCTTGTGGCCTCGAAAATACCGAATATAGGTATTGTCATGAAGCGAAAGATATCGTATCGTGTGATCGTCCTTCGTCGACGCGTATATACAATTCTTTTGGTGATGTGTGAATCTAGCTAAATGTGTTCCATATTTCTTACTCAATATGCTCTTCACGTGTTTTCCTGCATGACAATCATAGAGCTGGATTGACTCGTCGACCCCCGAGGATATAAGAAATTGGCCAGAGTCATCGTAGTCCAAGGACGTTATTGGGGCAAAGTTTTTGTGGTATCGAAACGTCTTTGCAGGGGCAAAGGTGCCGAAAGCCTCTTCCGTGATCTTTACACTCATTTAGTAGATAGATTCCATATGTGTGCTTCCTTTTGTGTCTCTATGGTCTTAAAACGTGCCTATGGCGTTTCTATTCACTTGAAAGACATCTTCGTGAGTCAAGATTTCGGTTTTTTCACTTTGCAGATGTGATGAATATTGTCTGACACGTGACATATAAGCTTAATGTGCGGATGTTTCATGTTGACGTATGTACGGATGCAAGTAGTAGTTTTCTTCCCCTTTTTGAAATAGGAATTTTGTGCGCAGATGGTGATGGAGATGATGCTTATCTTGGCTATCTACAGAAAGAGCTTTGATTGAAGGACATTTGAGAGATACCATACCGCAGTGTCTATTATTCAAAATGGGTCTTGGAGTATGTAATAGCTTATTTCAGTTCTGGTGCTATTTATTATTAGCTCTTGGGTGATCTGGGGTTCAGCTCTCTATTTTGTATTTTAACGGGTTTATCTTATCGAAGTGCCTGTCATATTAATGTCAGACTTGTTTTTACTGTTACTATTTGCCTCGCTTTTGGCTTGGCTGATGGCTTTGTCTCTATTCTACACGCAACTCTCTCATTAAATCGTGGGGCGTTCGCATTAAATACTTATATCATCTCAAAACTCCACCCTATGTTCACTGTCCACTATTTTGTCAAATACTAACCACACCGCCAGCTTGGAAAGCTCACTCACTACTCGATCGATTTGCTTCTTGTGGCCGTTCTTTTGGCCGGGGTGAGAAGAGACACTGGTCTTTTTCTCGAGCCAAACCAGTTTGCCTCCTACGATGTCAGACGGTACTTGGCAAAATACTTGTCGCTTGGTGAAAGGGCCTACGACTATTTCGTGTCTCTTTTGAAGTATTCTGGGTACTTCAAGCTACAAAGATTCAACATCATCAACAGAATCGTTAATGACGTCAATGACACTTTGAATGCCGGTGATAAGATTAAACCTCTTGATGATGAAGAGCCATACACAGAAGTACATGGATTCAAATAGATTACATTCAATTCTTTACACTAGCACTTGAATTTGTATATAAAGCCCTGAAGCTGGGCGTTGTAATAAACCACCCCCTACTTGAGCATGTCCTCCTTGTAAATAAGCTATCCTCTTCGAGCCTCCGGGTCTTACTCATCGATGATTTTCCCGTTCGATACACAGTAAAAATTTTACGAAATAAAAAAAGCGGGAAAAGATGACTCCTCTTGGATTTTTCACCCAAGTATCTAGAAGCCTCGACAGCGAGTCAATAGATCATAAGCTCATAGTATTTAGAACCCCAAATAACAGCAACTCATCTTCAATATCAAAATGCTCAGATTGTCTTTGAAACCAAATTGTTTTGCTGCTTCGCGCAGCATTGCCAGAGCTGTCCCAGCTTTTAGTGCCAGACGTACTTATGCCGTCTCGACCAACGAGCTCAACTTGATCTCCAAACACGTTGACGAGATCGATCCGGAGATGGCCGAGATCTTAAAAAACGAGAAGGAGAGACAAAAGACCTCGATCACCTTGATTCCTTCTGAAAACTTCACTTCTCAGTCTGTTATGGATCTTTTGGGCTCCCCAATGCAAAACAAATACTCTGAAGGATACCCAGGGGAAAGATACTACGGTGGTAACAAATTTATTGACCAGGCCGAGTCTTTGTGCCAAAAGAGAGCGCTTGAAGCCTTTGGCTTAGACCCAGCTCAATGGGGCTGCAATGTCCAGTCTTTGTCCGGTGCTCCTGCCAACTTGTACGCCTATTCGGCGGTGCTCAATGTTGGTGACAGAATCATGGGTCTCGATCTCCCTCACGGAGGTCATTTATCGCATGGGTACCAAACCAACACCACCAAAATCTCCTACGTCTCCAAATACTTCCAGACCATGCCATACAGATTGGATGAGAAGACCGGTTTGATCGACTACGACCAGTTGGAGCTCACTGCTTCTCTTTTCAGACCAAAGGTTATTGTTGCCGGTGCCTCCGCATATTCCCGTGTCATTGACTACAAGAGAATGAAGCAAATTGCTGACAAGGTCGGTGCCTACTTGATGTCCGACATGGCCCATATCTCTGGTTTGGTTTCCGCTGGTGTTACCGAGTCTCCTTTCCCTTACTCTGACATTGTCACCACCACCACCCATAAGTCCTTGAGAGGCCCAAGAGGAGCTATAATCTTCTTCAGAAAAGGCTTGAGAAAGGTCACCAAGAAGGGTAAGGAGATCAACTACGATCTCGAGAAGAAAATCAACTTTTCGGTCTTCCCAGCCCACCAAGGAGGTCCACACAACCACACCATTTCTGCCTTGGCCGTCGCTCTTAAGCAAACCCAGACTCCTGAGTTCAAGGAGTACCAACAGAAGGTTGTGGCCAACGCAAAGACCTTTGCCGATGCTCTTTTGTCTAAGGGCTTCAAGTTGGTTTCTGGCGGTACCGATAACCACTTGATTCTTGTTGACTTGAAGAACAAAGACATCGATGGAGCCAGAGTGGAGGCTGTCTTGGAGAGAATCAACATTGCTGCTAACAAGAACACCATCCCAGGTGACAAATCCGCTTTGTTCCCATCTGGTTTGCGTGTTGGAACCCCAGCCATGACCACCAGAGGTTTTGAGGGTCCAGAGTTCGAGAAGGTTGTCGAGTACATGGACAAGGCTGTTGTTATTGCCCAAGACTTGAAGAGCAAGGCTCAAGGAGCCACTCCTAAGGAGTTGTTGGCCAACTTCAAGAGCTTGGCTGATGAGTCTGCGGAGATCAAGGAGTTGGGGCAAGAGGTGGCCGCTTGGGTCAAGCAGTACCCAATTCCAGGGGAATTGTAATGGCACTGAAGTGAGTGTTGAGATATATATATATATATATATATATAAAGTAATAAAGTGGGTAGTTAGACTTTGGATTTGCTATGGCGTAGACGCGATGCGGTGGTTGTATGTGCGTTCCTATTTTCTCGTACTCACAATTTCGGGTTGTGAATCCTACAATATTCCAGTCAAAACAGCTTCAAATTACAATAAATAACTAAATAAACAGCTCAGCTCATTTGTACCCATCCAACGCACGGAGCGCGTTGTTCAATCTCCGAATGCCCTCTTCGTATCTCTCCGGATCGGCAATCATGTCTGCCGTGAGTCTGCTCAACGCGTCAACAATCTTCTCCAAAAGACGCTTTTCGTTCTTAGGGAGCGCCAAGTCGCTGAACTCCTGGCCGATAACCGTCCCCTCGGAGGCCTCCAACAACTTGGTTATCGTCGAGTAGTCAAAGGGCCTGATTTTGTTGTCCTTCTTGCCTGGAGGCACCAATGTCTTGATGCTTCCCAGGGTCGAAGGGCGTTTTGTGGACGCCGAACCGACAGAGCCACGCTTGGAAGACGCCACGGAACCGCGTTTGGAGCTCAGGCTTTTGGACCCCGACGACCGGGGCTTGTCGGCCTTTATCTCTTTTTTGCCGGCAGACTCGACAGGAAGAGGGACCTTCACGTAGCTTTCCGTCGACGCTCCGTCGGGGGCGTCGACGTATTCGTCGACATTCAAGGCACTGTTGGTGCGGTTCTTTGCCAAGGAGTTCAATTCCTCGTCCTGGCCCGCATTGTACACCGGCGACGGGGCCGCGATGGTATTGTAGGAGGGCGAGGACCGCGGAGGAGGAAGATCCGGCAACGCCCTGCGTTTGGAGCCGCCTAGCTGGTCTGCCGAGTTCTTGCTGGCCACAAGGGGGCTCTCGGCGGCGAGGGTGTTGCTGCCTGCAGAGCCCTTTCTGTTGGACCCCTGGGAGGAGACACGCGACTTTCTGCGGGGCATTTTCTCCTGCTTGTAGAGCTCCTCGTCGTCCTCAAAGGCGTCGGATTTGTAGCGCTCGTGGTGGTAGTTGAGGGAGTTCTTGGGGAAGTTGCGGAATATGCCGTTGCTCTCGTCCTGGATGTTTCCAAAGTCAAATCCGCCGTTGTCGCCTCCTGCGGGTCTGGCCGGGCCCGGCATCTTCTCCATGCTGATGGTTGAGTAGTTTGTCTCGTCTAGACTGGCCTTGCGGCCGCTGCGGAGGGGCAGCAGCATCGAGTTCTTCGACCGCGAGTTGACAAGCTCGCCGGTGATCGAGTTGACGTCCATGTGCTTGGCGAGCTTCGACGACGGCGACGGCAACGACGAAAGAACGCTTCCGGAGGGGATTCCGGCGGCGGCCGCGTCGCCGTTCGAGGCGGTGCTGTTGCTGTGTGTGGCAAGGGCAGGGATGTCCTGCGAGAGCTTCTCGCGCACCGTGGGCGTGGATCTGCTGAGCATCGACGAGTCCAAGGTGGTGTCCACGCGCAGGGCCGGCGGCGGGGTGTTTACGGGCAGGCTCTGCGGCTGCTTGGCGCCCCGCAGGTTGTCCCTGCACGTGAAGTCGAACGAGTCGAGCACCGAGGAGCTCTGGCCGACAATGGGGCGGAGATCCTGCTGGCTGGCGTTCTCCGAGGACAAGAGGCTGCGTCCGTCGTCGATTGCCGCGGAATCGAGCACAAGGTGGCTTGTGGCGCCCCGCAGCGCGTCAAGCGGCGTGTCCGCACTGCGGGCGTCCAGGGGCTCTCTGTGGCGGCCCGCGGGCCCGCGGGCGGCGTTTTTCAGCTTCATTTCGTTGATCAAGCTCGTGATCTGCTCGTCGTCGGAAAAATCGAGCTCCTTGTCCAAAACCGAGCTGTCCGAGGGCGGCCTGAGCTCGCGGTTGAGGATCTTCGTCGAGGTGGCCGACACCTCGCTCACGGGGTGCGCGTCGGTGGCCTGCGAGTTGAACGAGTTGCGGTTATTCACGGAGTTTCTGTAGCCCTGTGTGCGTGGCGGGTGCGGGTTTCTGCGCTCCTCGTTGAGCGAGCGCAAGTCGCTGTTGCGGAGGGTGTTCAAGAGGGTTTTGTTGTCGAGCAGGTTGAAGGACATCGAGTCGCTTTCGTTCTGGTAGACGAACTCGTGCGGGTCCAAATGGGCCGCGGTTTCGGGGGCCCTGGCCCCGAAATACTCGCCGTGTTTGGGCAAGCTTTGGGAGTTGTCGATGTAGAGGTCGTTGCGGTCGCCTGCGGCCTTGATGTCCACAAACCCGTCCGACAAGTCCTCGTTTGCAGAGGACGTTCCGCTCGCCGAAAAGGTGTCCGCAAACAACCCCGGCGACGGTCTCTTGGGCGATCTCTGGGGGATCTCCCACTGGTCTGCCGGCGACGCCAAAAGCGTGGTCGAGGCGCCTCCAGGGGGCTTGGGGCTGAGAATGTCGTCCATGTCGTGGATCGACTGCGATCTGGAGTGTCCCGAGTGGGTGGGCGACGCGTTTGGAGTGTTTGGGGCGTTGCTGCTCACGTTGATGCGGAGCAGGTTGAGGTTGCGGGTGACGCCCGCTGTTTCGTCCAGGTCTGCAAAGGAGCGACGTTTGCGGCTGTTGAAGGATTCTGTGTGGCTGGGGGTCTCTGCGGTGTGGCTGAAGGCCTCTCCGGTGTGGCTGGGGGCCTCTCCAGTGGCCTCTCCAGTGGCCTCTCCAGTGTGGCTGGGGTGGCTGAAGGCCTCTCCAGTGTGGCTGGGGTGGCTGGTGTGGCTGAAGGCCTCTCCAGTGTGGCTGGTGTGGCTGAAGGCCTCTCCAGTGTGGCTGGTGTGGCTGAAGGCCTCTCCGGTGTGGCTGGGGTGGCTGAAGGCCTCTCCAGTGTGGCTGGGGTGGCTGAAGGCCTCTCCGGTGTGGCTGGTGTGGCTGCCGCGGCTGCCGCGGCTGCCGCGGCCGTAGCCCCCCGGGGACATCATGCCCGCGTTCCGGGGGTACGGAACCGCGGTGAACCCTCCGGAAACCGGTCTGGCCCGTTTGGCCTCCGGTGGGGCCTCCGGCGCAGCCGGCGCTTCCTTAACCTTGGACTCCCCCAAGGCGCCCTCCTGGGCGCCCTCCTGGGCAAAAAGACTGTCTATTATCGGCGTGGGTGTTGCCCGGTGCTCGTTCGGCACAATGCGCTGCGAAACAAACGCCCCCGGCATGATTGCCGTCCCTGCAGCCGCCTCCTCGACGATCGAGTCGTCCCGGACGATGTGGAAGTTGTAGTTCTTTGCAGACGGCGGCGAGAGCGTCGAGGGCCTGTAGGAGGAGCCCGAATTCATCGAGTTCAACCGGTCGGGGGCTGCGGGGCCCACATCGGTGCTTTTGACAGAGCTTATCGAGCCGTTGAAGCTCTGCACGGGCGCCAGGTCGTGGATCAAGTTGGATATGATGTTCTTGTTGATAGAGTGGATCTTAGGCGCGCTGGTCTCGCTTTGCGAGGTGAAATCAACCACAGGGAGATCCGTCTTGCTGTCGTTGTGCTGGGCTGCGTGCGTGTAGTTGCCCATGTGGATGTATTTGTCGCTGTTTTCGGCGTGCGTGTAGTTGTTGGCCGAGTTGATGGAGCTGCTGTAGTCCGAGACAATCGTGATGTCCTTTGGGGGCGAGTCCAAGGGAACGTCGTCGTCCTGCGACTGCATGATTGTCGAGGACGATTTGAGGTTCGCGGTGGTGAGCAACGAGCCGTTGTTCTGGTTCTTGCTGAGCTTCAACACAAACCGGCCGTCTGCGGTCTGGAGAGGGGTGCCCGTCATCATTTTGGCGTGGTTTGTGTGGCTGTGCTTGTGCTTTTGTGCGTGCAGTGGCGTGCCGCCTGCGCTGGACACTGGCGAGGACATCGGCGTGGAAAAGTGTTCTTCGGTGTTGTTGATGACGTTGATGTCGGATTTGCTGTGGATTTTGATGGGCAAGGCCTCGGTGATGACGCCAGAGTAGTCCGAGTTGTAGGGCAATTGGTCGTCGGTTTTCTCCAGCTCGCTGAGATGGCTGTTGCGTTTGGAGTCGAGAGGAAGCTGCGGGTTATAGTCGAAAGTCGCCATTTTGAAATACTGGCAAAGACGGTCTGAGATATATATTCGGGAAAGAGCTCGGTGGTTGACGGAGAGTTTTGGCTAGACGGAATGCCAGGCAATAAGGGGCAGCAGAAGTCAGAAAATCGGGGAATCTGGTTTAGCAGTCAGAAAAATCGGTGGGTGGAAATTACCGGAAAGACTCTAAGACATAGAATGTTAAACAAAGGTGGGTCGAAACAAACAATGGGGCTCGCTGGATTGCTCAAACAGAGGCTACAAGGGAGATACGGGTGCTGAAAAAGACCAGACAGCACTGGTGGGAGCGGTCGCATATATATAATAGCAGGAAAAACTGCGATAAACACGAGGTTGGGGCACCTCGAAGATCAGTCAAATGAAACAAAATGCCTTTACCAACGAATCACCGCACTAAAAATAGATGAACTGAGCCAGAGACATTACGTTCTACAGTATACAGCCAATAAACTACATGGCTGCGTGGGAGGCTGTCTGGCTTAAGGTTGTTGCAGGGCTGCCCGGCTCCCTGATAATTAATTGCGAAGGAAAAGAAAGACAAAAAGACTGGGTCAAGCCATTTCTAATTAAAGGTTAAAAGGCGATGTGCACCCGCAACTGGAATTGGTGACTTATTACACGAATCAAGCACCCAAACAGACGTGCTGGGATTATCATGATGGCTGGTTGGTCGTCTAATTTGATTTTCCCCATCCTTAGGCCGAGGGGCATATGCTGATATGCAGAATCCGCTGCACGCCCTCCCCGCATGCACTAGAATGCACGGGGTGTGTGATATGCGCATATCGACCCTGCAAAAGAAAAAAACGATCTCCAGGCCGCTGCTGTATGATAACACTATCGCCGAGCTGGGGGAGCTAGTGTCCTCGTATTTTGGATTGGCGACTGGGCCCTTCGATGCTTTTAAATCATATTTAGCGAACAAAGACAAAACCGGATGTTCTCATACGCTTGTATATGTGTGTATGTATCCTTGTGTGTGTTTAGGGGCCCCGTTTCAGGCTCAACAGGATCTGGGCCGTGATTACTCGATCAGATTTCATCTCGTAGTCACGCCGAGCGCCTTCTGCTAATTTCGAAAACTCTCAGGCATTGTTCAGCAATGGGCGATGGGCTATCAGCGGGAAAGAGTGGGGAGATCAGCACACAATTCTTGGTTACGAGCCCGTGGTTTGACAGTTTGTCAGGCCGGTGGGGCTAGGCTGGGAATTCAGGCTGGTGGGGCTAGGCTGGGCATTGTGGACTAATCAGAAAGCCAGAATTACAAATTTACATCATTATTAATCCCCCAAGCGTCGCTCCTGTATGTGTATAGTTTGTTTTTTAGGTGGTTGTGTGTACTTTTTCCTTACAAAGTAACCTTAACCAGTGTATCCGTCCCCCCGTTTCCATGATCGAGGAGATGAGTATATATAGCGAGGACATTCTCCACAAATTCGAGGGGATCCTCATACAGCCACACAATTTCCCTTTATGTTGTAAAACCTCTTAGGTCAAGCCTAAAAGCAATTTCTATCCAGATTCATATATACAGACAGTCGTCTAGCGTTAGCTGTCACCACTAATTAATCAGTCACTAATTGAAAAGCATAAGCTAATAGCATACACAAGACGATGTCATCGGTGCTTGCAAGAAATCTCAGAACCGTTGTTCGCAAATATTCCTCCGCAGCATCTCCTGCTGCAGCCTCCATCAAAAATAACAGCACAAAATACTTCCTCTTTGGCACTGCTGTTGGGTTAGGTGGTGCGTATGTTTACTACCAGGCGCAAAATGGTGGACTTAAGTCCGAGTCCAAAGTTTCTCCCAAGATCGCCTCGACGCCTGTCGCTTCCGATGGCGCAAAATACAAAGTAGACCCAGTAACAATCAAAAGCTTCGGCGACTACCAGAATGTCTACAATGCAATCGCAAAAAAGATTCTTGATGAGGATGAATACGACGGAGGAATTGGCTATGGACCTGTCTTAGTCAGATTGGCATGGCATTTATCTGGAAGTTACGATAAAAATGATACTTCCGAACATCGAGGAGGTACTTATGGTGGTACTATGGTGCACAAATTTGAAGCCAGTGATCCTGGAAATAACGGGTTGAATAACGGAAGAGCCTTTTTGGAGTCTATTCACAAGCAGTTTCCATGGTTATCGTACGGTGATTTGTATACATTGGCAGGGGTTACTGCTATTCAAGAAATGAGCGGTCCTAGCATAAAGTGGAGACCAGGAAGAAAGAATTTGGATGAGTCCTATCAACCTCCTCATGGGAGATTGCCTGATGCATCACAAGGTGCCACCCACATTCGTGAAGTCTTTCTGCGTTTGTCCTCTGACTTCTCAGATGAGGAAATCGTGGCGTTGATTGGTGTGGGGCACGGTATTGGTAGATGTCATAAGGAATACAGTAACTACACCGACCCTTGGACTTTTTCACCAAATGTTGTCACTAATGCTTTCTTCACCTTATTAATGGGCGAGAAGTGGCAGGTCAAGGACTGGGAAGGTGCTCCTCAGTTTGAGGATGTCAAGACAAAGTCTATAATGATGTTGCCTGCTGATTTTGCTTTGAGATTCGATCCTAAATTCAACAAGATCTCTGAAGAATTTGCAAAGGATTCAGACAAGTTGTTTGCGGTTTTTGCTCCAGCATTCACCAGATTGCTTGAGTTGGGCATTGAATTCCCTGCGGAGCAAAAGCCTTTTGTCTTCAAGACACTTGAGGATCAGGGATTGATTGACTAAGTAGTCTCCCTGCTTACGTTCTGAAATATTTCACCGTGTGTATGTCACATTTACACTTGTTTTTTTGTTCATGTTTTAAAAGCTGTTATATTCTGTATGTCACCCTCGTAGTAGTCACTCTGTTTACGTTCTGGACACTTGTTGAAACGTCCCATAAATCATGTGTCGTTTTCCTATTGATGTAATTTTTTGTAATGTCTTGCACCTTTGAGTGCATATTCGCATCATTCTCATAAGGGAAACTCGAGTGAGAATGATTTGCATGACTGGCAGTATGATCTTTTCCATCAGCCCGTAGCTTGAAAGCATTTCCGAATGTGCCAACATCAGTGGATACTTCGAGAGCTTCTGAATACATCGGGATGACTCCCCGAATAATCGAAAGGCACCAAGGCCCTAAGTTAGCGCTTTTTTGCAGCTTTTTCACTCCTCCCAAGGTGAATATTTTCATGCGTTTACACAATGTCACTCATAAATGCGGTTTGGCGTATTTCCTGGCTCATCTGTCAGCCCCTGAACTAAACCAAAATCAAGATCTGCCTGAGAAGATTGTTGTACCTGAGCAGCACATGAGTATCATTTCAAAGACAGTGCTATCATTAGCTTGGCATAATTGCATCTAATAATTGTAAAAAATCAGCTACTAAAATCGTGAATCATTTCTGTTTGTCTTATGAAGGAGTACACTTTTGTGCTCAGCACATCAATAGATTAGCGAGAAACACAGTGAGTATCGTTCATTAGCATCTGAGCATTGTATTTTTATGCATTGATCAATCAGGACTATTCTTAACAAGTTTTGAGATTCTGTAAATTAAATGCGCTGATCAGTCACAGATGTAGATGACTGCATTTGCTTACGTACAGATCTAGAAGATAAACAGGTCCTTACATGGTAAAGCACTATTCGATAAAGATTTTTGATTCTTTCATTTGTAATAGATAGATATATAATCAAAAAACAACGTTTTTGATTAGCACCCTAAACTACTGTATAACACATAACACGCGTCTTTGAAATTATAGCTGGTAGTAGAGCCCGATAGTCCGTGTGTGTTTGCAAAGCTATTCTGAAGTCATAATAATGAACGAGTGTAAGAAAAAAACGTAACCGTATCAGCGATATCGCTGCTATGTCAATGCTCACAGTAGCTATCACATCATAAAAATTGTAGACATCGTTCATACACACGACGATTCCAAGTTACCATAATTTGACTTCTTGTTCAATATAAATCCACGTATAAATATATGCGGGAGGATTTAAGCGTGGAACGAGTACAGTAACACTTTTTTGCAGACTTTTAATTATGCACAATATGTTAATCAGCATATAGTTAAATTTCACAGAACTTGCAGATAGGACGTGGCACATTGAACTAAACATCCAAGTTTCCAGATTTCTTAAGCCGGCAATCCCGATACGCGCAGTTCCGGCGGCACATCGTTTCACACCTGCAAAAACGCCTCTACACAAAAAACACAATTTTTTTCCGGAGGAAGTATACTTAGTTTACTTATAAGTTGATAATCTCGAACAAATGGAAGAAATGATCACACAGGTAAATCAAAGGCCAGTTATACTTAGATGACCAGGCTATCATGTATCTGTTGCGTTATTAAGCAGAAGTGGTGCCACTAACCTCCTCATTGTTCAATACGCCTATTGTTACACGACATGAGTTACAGGCTTGAGCTTGATAAATGAGAGATATGCACAACTTGCAGCCAACTCAATTGTTTCAGTGAGATGCGTTCGTAAAATCAGTCAGTTTTGAGTGGCATGATTTTGGGCTTAAAAAGGTACTGTACCTTCTCACGAGTGATCGGTCCTCATAAGCATCTATACACACATAATAATCAGCAGGCTTTAATTTTGATGCTGCTCACTCAGAAAGTTAGTTCATGTATCCAGGATTGTCAACGCAAAATTCAACCTTAATAGCGTGATACAATAGATTTCTGAAGTGCAGCTAATAGGTATGATGAAAATATGCACTATGGGACATCATTCATACCAAACGCAATCATTCACAATGATAGCCCTATAACACCGCGATTTGGTGCAGTAACGTGAGAAGTTAAACAAGAGGAATTACGCAACGAGTGCAGCGCGTTTGTCATGTATCCAATAAGTACTTCCCTCAAGTTGATCAATGCAATATCACTGTAATTGGTGTTGCCTGTACTGGTTTTCCTATGCTAACCTTCAAACTGACCTAAATTAGAACGATATAGACTCTACATGCTGTGCTCCGATACGTGGTAAATTGTATTTCAATGGTGAATATTTTACGAAGCATAGCTTGAATGGCCCAGAGAAATCTAAACTTTAGCATGTCTGAACAGATTGGAGATCTTTATAGCCGTTTTCACATCCTTCCTACCAAAAATCATGGTAAGGATATTCCCATTGGGGTCGGGAGACCCATTTCATTCCATTTACGGCATACGGCAAGAAGGCATGGGTGCAAATTATGATTCTGTCTAGACAAAAAAAACTGGCTATTATAAGCTCGATGATGGGCAATTCTCAAGACAGGTGTGGTACTTACAGCTACCTTCGAGTGACGCAAGTACATCATTAGCTCCCACGAAGTTACTTGGAACATTTGTTCATCTTATTTAGCCGTAATTTAGGCAACGCGGCACATGCGATGGACATGCAGTGCACCAAATTCTAGATTTGGGATTGCAAAATTATGATGATTGGTATAAACTGAACTGAAAAATTTTAAGTATTGTCATAAATTTGGTTAACATGCATTGCGTCTTTGAAAAAGCATGTGGATCAATAGAGACAACCATCAAAAAACAAGTAGTATTTGACCTTTTTAGGCCAGTACGAGATAGTATAGAGCTAGGAAGAGCCAAATAAGAAGCTGATCATCTTTAGGCATTCATCAGCGTTTGGGACGTATACTCTCATTATTTTACTGTGATACATTCATAGCTATACAGGAATGAGGCTTTCGGCTAAATGTGTGTCTAGTGGGATGAAAAGCGTGCCCTACATTCAAACAACAAATGAGCTTCAGTGCCCCACTGAGTTTGGAAACTTCAAGAAATTGGCTGCAAATAATTACCTTATTCATTCATGAACTGTTGATGTTGCACGCTATCATCTCTCAGCTCAGGTAAAAGTCGATATCGGATACGGCCTAAAAAAGCTGGAATTACACCGACACTGCAGTGAGATTCTGTCAGCAAAACACTCACCTCAGCATTATTGGGAGTAAGAGACAGCATCTTTCAAATCACCATTAGCGTTAGATTTACTTCGAGACACTTTCGGTCCTATAAGAAGTACCATATTGTTAAGAATTAGCCCTGATGGAAACTTTAGCTGTATTCAATCTCTAAGCTACACGTATTTTGTTTTTTGGGTAACTGGGCATTTATAGTCTGATCCAAAAGACTGACACCGCGCTCATTACATCAGACACCAATAAGCCTAATTGGGCACCTCGTGGATGTAAATAGCAAATCCGTCAGTATTCAATAAGAAGTGGCATTTTTTCAAGGATGGTCGCTCTTGCTTATTTTCGGCAAAATCATGGACGGCTTTTGAGGCACATATTGATTAGTTACTGATAATGTTTTTATAAATAGCTTCTTTTCCAACGATGTAATAATAATACGGTGACGTCGAGAAGACTTCAACATGTTTGTTTACACTTGAACGAATGCGGTTAGTACTGGAAAAGAGTATACAAGTATAAGAACGATAGCAAGGATAGGTCGTATTATTGTCTATACAATAACAAAGGACACCCGGAGTCGGGACATGCGAACTACGACGGGGAATTATATAAAAGAGTATCTGTTTGCCTTTTAGTAAAGGAAAAGAGATGAAGTTGGAAAGTAGTTAGAGTTAGAAGGATCAGCGAAGTTTGGATGAATATAAGTCTTATAATATTTCATATATTGTATTCACGTGAAGGCTCAAGGACTTCATACTTATACGGACATTACAAACGAAACAAATGTGGTCCCTTGGCCCAGTTGGTTAAGGCGTGGTGCTAATATCAGCTTCCTTAGAAGCAATGTTACGCCAAGATCAGCAGTTCGATCCTGCTAGGGACCATTTTTTTAGCTGCTGTATTAAAGATCTACATTTAGCTCGAATTATTTTTTAGTGAAAGATCTTTGATACCTGATTGATCATCCCTTTCACTCTCTAGATGTAGATCTCTAAAAACAATACAAAGAGAAAATGTAATCTTTGGTTGTGGATTTATTAGCTATGAATTAGATAGTCGGCCTGCGAATATGAAAATGAGATATTAAAATGCAGAGAATTGAAGTGAAAGGACATAAAATATCATATAAGATGGCTGCATTCAACCAAAAACATTATTTCAAAGCACCATTCTAAAGGCTGAAAGATGAGAAGGTCAAACAGGTCTGATACTATAAGCCGGCGTAATAGTTGAAAGCTATGTGGAATTTTCAAAACACTTGTTCCAAATATTTGAACACTTATTTAAGAATAAGACCTTAGAGTCTTTCAAATGTTTGTCATCCTTCTGCACTTCAAATTTGAAAACCCGATCTCCGATGGTGATCGTGCCTGGCAAAGATGTGTTTAAGTTTCCAGAAGAGGCCATGCTGTCAGAGGAAAAGGCTTTATGAAGCGTAGGTGGCTCGATGTTTTCTGTAGCGTCGTCCTCAATGGCTCTACTCTCAACATCGTCATCATCATCATCATTTTCATCCGCTTGCTCTGTTTGGTTGTTGAAACTCTTTTCCTCCAACTGATACAAACTCAAAGGTGAATGATCGATTTCTTCTCTATTGTAGTGACCAGGGGTGTCGTGAAGATCAAAGTGAAAATAGTCAGATCTGGCCGATGGAGGTTGAGATTCCAATGGAGCCAATTTTCTATATTTGTCGTCTCCGTCTCCGCCAATGGGGAATATGTCGGCTACTATTGGGGTGTTTATCTTTCTCTTTTCCTTATACGTTACGGGAGTATGGTTACCAGAAGCATTATAACTTGGCGAAAGTCTAGACGTGAAAGTAGACGTTCTGGGAGTAGCAAGCTTGCTAGTCGTTCCTATGTTGCTTCTATTTTTTGAAGCTGAAAGCCGACGACTGTATCCACTCAACGTAGGATTAGGAACGAACATTACGGTGTTGTTGAAAATGTTTTTGACCGGAATACAATTTAAAAGCCGACTTTTTTGCTTGAAGCTCATATTCATGCGCATTGGAGCAGTTTTGATTGAAGATGGAATGTAAATGTTTTTGGCGACCTTGAAGTTCAATGGTGGAGGAATTCTTGTGCGATTAATGGCGTTATACTGAAAAGGATTTTTTTC
This sequence comes from Saccharomycopsis sp. NRRL Y-5750, assembly GCA_030564765.1. Classification (NCBI taxonomy): domain Eukaryota; kingdom Fungi; phylum Ascomycota; class Saccharomycetes; order Ascoideales; family Saccharomycopsidaceae; genus Saccharomycopsis; species Saccharomycopsis sp. NRRL Y-5750. The sequence continues at coordinate 199,258 of JAKTZD010000015.1, read as the reverse complement.
GCTGTTGCATGCATTGTGGTTTGAAGAGGCAATATTACGGGAGATGTCATCTTCATCGTCACTCAATGCGACTGGCGAGAGAGAAAGTCTTTCCCGGATGAGTCTCTTTTGCTGAGCCTCAATTATTTTGCTTCTGTTGACTGTAGATTGCATTGATGAATTTATATCTGGAGAGAGCCCTGGAGAGACGCATCGTTGAGCTAAAATGTCCATTGTCTTATTAGTATAATCTTTATACCTCTCTTCCCTTATCGCTATTGCATGAATTACAATTAAAGGCTGGATAAAGAGAGATACACACCAACAAGAAATCATCTTTGATAAAAAGATGAAAACTGGACTTTATATATCTTTTGTTGTATCTATAGTGCGTTGATCGCCAGTATGCGACCTCAAACAAACGAAATCCTAGAAAACCCAAAATAGTTCACAATACCAATGATCACTTACAAAAGTCATCTTTGCTGTAGAGCTGTATGCTATATTACGCCCAACTACAGAATGGACTGGCTGTAGCCGCTAACAAAAAGGCAATTTCCAGATATTGCCCATCTCATTATGAAACACTTCAGGCTCAAATTCATCGATACCACAAACAATTTTTTTTCCGTTGCCTTTTCCCTTTCTTGAGTTTTTTGGATGACATTATTGGAGATTCTTCAGGGCTTATGAAACTACGAAAAAGATCAAATGCCATCATTATTGACATCTTAGAGGTCATTGTTTCGATGTTACGAAACTGATGAGTTGTTCTACCCTGATTGCTGAATGAGATTGGTGTTCATTTCCTGTGTTTGAGGCGGGGATTTTCTGGTTTATGTTTCTCCCAGTCAAATCTAAAAAAAGTCGTTTTTCTGGTAGCAGCTCAAATTTAACCCTCAAGTACGGAATGTGTCAGAGCAACTTCGCACAGCATCATCAGAAGAAGAAATCGAGCGTCTTACCATACAAAGAACATCTTACAAAACTTAAGTCGCAGCTCCAAATGTGCTGCCTCGTTGTTTCTGTACCTTCTCACTAAGTCAACTGTCTTTTTTCTCACTGAAAGCTATAACGTGGGAAGTAAAGCAAATTTAGCGTGAAGTAGCGATCGAAAGATCAACTAAGTATACACATTCAGAGGCACTCTTTTAGCACCAAATGTGAATATCAAAGAGACGCAAAAAGATCAACGCGAGTTGGAGAGATCAACAATTTTCTCACTACTGGATGATCTCATCCAGATCATCAGAGATCAACAAGAGAATATGGAAAAAACAAAGAACGGAAAACTCTTGTCAGATTTCTGGTTTATATATAGACCATAGATTGTCTCATTCTTTATAGAGGTTGAGACAAACAGTACGACTTCTGTCTCCAAAAGAAGAATAAAAAAAATTCGGACTACGTAACTTCGGCGACTCTAATGTTACCACAAAGTCCCATGAACTAACCATTACTGAAGCAGCCAAAAGTGCATGTGAATCTGGGGTTCCGGATTATGGATTATCCCGCGACTAGTTATGAGTAGAATTTCGTTTGACCTACTCTCCTTGATCCTAGGCCCGAAAACGAGAGATGGCATTATCAAATTCACTCTTATTGTATGTATCCTTAGGAAGAAGAGGTGATTTCATTTCAATGTAGTGATTACTCTTTCATTGTTGTCTGCGGCTGGAGATACATACCTCATGTTTCTTCGTATATATCGGTATGCGCTCGTCTTTTTCATATTCTCTGTACGTCTCTGTGTCTCTTATACATCACCTCTTTCGATCTCTCAGTGCGTAAATTTCTCTTACATCATTTCAAATTTTTCCTGACTGTTTTACCTATAAAATGGACCAGTGTGAACACAATACCTTTATTTCATTTCTGCTTGAGCTGTTTTCTTTTTATCGCACTGAAATGCGTTCAAGCACTCCCCTCGACATATCCTTCTCAATCGAAACGGAATAGTTGTATTCACATTGTATTTTTGCTTCTTTTTTTTTCTTTTCTTTTTACTGGTGGCTCCTGCGATGTAGATCTTTTTCCCTCCTCGTGCATGCACATTGTTCTCGCGGTGAATGAAAACAAGCATACAAAAATATGAGCACAGCACCAGCAGTTGAAATAACGGAAAGCAAATGTCTTGTTTCCAGTCCGATACTTCAATGCACTCTACTTCGTAAAATAGGCCGTCAGGTCAATATGGCGCGATACGCTCAAAAAAAGATAAGGACCCACTTAAGATAAGATTCTGCCCTTTTTATCATTCTTGATTTCTTTTAGCTAACTTCTAGTTTCCTTTCCCTGTTGACTTCGTCCTTTATCACATTCTGCACTGTTTTTATGTTCAGGGCTAGGTGCAACAGAGGGCGACTGCAACACTATACGCCAAGCTAGACACAAGTTAGTGAAATTTGTTTGAATACAAGAAATGAAATTGTGATTTTGGAAGCAGCCATCCGTACTTCTCTGGTTAATTATTCCGAAAAATATTAGTCTCTAGCTTTTTTTACGAGTCGTCTGAGTATCCAAAAGTGCAGTTCAGCACTCAACCAAGTATTCGCAGTAAATACAACAAACTTATATGCGATTCCGAGCGTGTTTGAATGTAGGGCAAATGTTCCAAGCTTCGGGTCACGAAATATCTTCCTGAACAACAAGCTCTTCAGTGAGGCTACAAAACTTTATTTTTGTCGACTTCCGCTTACCTCCTTAACAGCACTGTGAAATATTTCTTACGTGATTAATTCAAGTGGATCGATCTACTACTTTTTAATTTCAGTCATACATAATTCTTGTTTCTTTTTACTGCTTATTGTGGTGTGTTGTTGCGGGGGACCGATGTTTTTGGCAAGAGGTTCTTTCGTATCAAGCAAGCTGATGCAATTTCCAGCAGTTCACAAAACCATTAAAGTTAAATGATAATCTGCAGTTTGCATACAGCTACATGGCTTACAAGCAGCATAATGTGCATTCCAATTTGTGCGAATGGGCGTAGCCCCAAAAAAAGGTATCGTTTCATGATTATTGACTATTTAGAAGACGACGGCAAGCCAACATGAGCTCCCATGAGAGGCACACATAGGAGGAAGAAGATTCAGAGATCTCATGTGTTATTGATTGTAATAAACCCGAAAAATTTTGAACAGAAAAAACAAGCGAAACGACAAAGAAAAGAGACAAGACAACGTAAAAGTTAGTGAGTAGATATGAAGATAAACAGATACCAGGTTAAGAAAAAGAGAACGGTGAAACAAGCTAAAAGTGACTGAAGTAAGTGTGAGTGTGACTGAAACAAATCAGATGATTGTATTGTATGAATGTAAAAGAAGCGAAAAAGGGTATGTCTTCCTGTTACTATCTAGCCCTTCCACCAGGGATTGAACCAGAAGATTATAGGTTACCGTTCATTGAAGAGAATCCGTTAGAGTAATCCATAGAGTTATTGTTATTGTTGGTGCTGCCGGCATTGTTGTTAGCAGAAGCCAAGTTGTGCATTTGAGGCTGTTGGGCCTGTTGCTGTTGTGCCTGGACATGCTGTGGAGGCTGAGTTTGCTGAAGTTGTAGTTGTTGGGGATGATTTGGAGGTTGGATCTGGTGTTGCTGCTGTGGTTGTGCCGGAGGAATATGGTTGAATCTCGCAGCACCGGTGCCTGGCATTCCGGAAAGAGGCTGTTGAAGGCCACCGTAAGGGAATCCATAGCCCATGTTGCGGGACTCGTTTGGAATCCCCACAACCTGCGCGCCACTAGCAACGCCAACATTTGCTGGGTTCGCAACACTGCCTCCATTAGCATTAGGATTAGGATTACCGTTAGCGTTACCATTGTGATTACCATTCGCGTTACCACTAGTATTACCATTAGCATTGCCATTAGCTTGTTGCTTGGCATTGCGTTCATGAAGCTTCATGTGTCTGAACATGTTAGATCTAACACTGAACCGTTTTGAGCAGTCCTCATACTGGCAAGCGAACGGCTTCTCGCCTGTATGAGAATATAGATGAGTCTGTAAGGAGCTTGGCCTTTTGAACTGCTTTTGGCATTTTGGGCATCTATTCTTTGCAGCGGTCTCTGGAGACATTCTAGAAATAGAAGGCCCGTTGTGGCCGTTAGGCTCTGTATTTCTTCTTCTGTGTTTTTTCAGTTTTATAATCAGACCGCTGCCAACGTCTGAATCAGAGCCCTCGCTACTGATGCTGTTGCCATTGACACTTGCATGGCCATTAAGCAGCATTGGATCGGCATTTGCTTGAGTGCCAAGCTCCAGAAAGTGGCGTGAGTCTCCCGCAATCGTGGCAGCAGCAGCAGCAGCAATCGAAGAGTTGACCGCTATGCTGCTATTGATCACAGGACTTGGCGTCATTCCGCCTCCAGTAACAAGAGGATAAGACAACGCCCTGTTGGACTGCATGAACTGAGGCAGATGTTGCAATTGAGTGTGCTCCATAATTGCCACAGAGTTTGGGTAATGGAGCGGCATACTGCTGGAATAAGCGTCCTGCTGCGGGAAATCGGCCGCCGTTGGTCCGCCCGTCACAAACTGACCGTTGGTGCTGACATTAGGGTTATTGAGAGCATTGCTGTTGCTATAGTAGCTGTTGTCAGGGTATATAGGGTCCAAGGACTGGTTTCTTCCGTTGTCCCAGCCAGGATGCGCATTAGCATTGTTGTTGCTGCTGTTGGGGTTGCTGTAAGGCAGAAAGTCCGAAATTGCCGACAGAGGGTACCCAAATGTCGGTGGGGGAACCGGGGCTCCGGTATGGCTAGCCGCACTAGCCATGTTGTACGAGTAGAACTGGCTGGCTGGGGGCTGTTGCGGCGATTGCTGCGGTTGCAAAAAACCCGAAGTCTGCTGCGGAGGGCCAATTGGAGGCACCGGCTGTTGCATGTATCCCATAGGGCCTGCAGTGTTTCTCATGACATATCCAGGATTTTGAAAGGACACCGCAGAATCAAAAGGATCGCTGTTTGCGGCGATGGAGTTTGTGCCGTTATTGTTAGAGTTTGTGCCGTTACTACCAGAAAAGCTGCCACTTATGTTTGGCGATTTATTGGACATCTTTGGAGAATAGCTGAAGTCGTGAATGTCTTTTGGAGGGATCCCGCTGGATATATGTTGGACTGAAGGCGAAAATGCTGCGATTGTCGTAGTGGACATGTTCTATGCTGCGATTGTTATTAGGAAGCGGATCAGTATTTCTCTCTTTTAGGATCGAAATACAGGCAGAAGGAGACGGGCTTTTCAAAAGAGCGAAGAGAACAAAAGGCCACACAAAAATTCTATCTCTAGGAGGACGATAGAAAGAAAAGATAAATAGGAAATAGTTTATAGTCAATTGACACTATACGAACATAATCTTTGCTATGAACAACACTGATTAGTCCCTGATTAGAGTCATTAATGAGTAATTGAAAGGATATTAGCTGAAGAGAAGTTGAGAGAGGAAGAGAGGAAGAGAGAAATGCAGCTGAGCACACATGAAGAGACTGCAAAAAAAATAAGAGCTCAGACTTTTTGTTTCTTGGATGATTTAGGGAGATAATATAATAAAAATTTAAGAAGTAAAAAAAAAAAATAAAAAAAAGTAAAAAAAAAAGTAAAATAAGAAAAGAGAAAGTAAGAAATTACAATTTTTATTATTAACTACAGCAGCAGGGTATAAGCAAAAACTTTAAAGTTCAATTTTTGAGAGACAAATAGAGTTCAAAAGAAATTAAAATGAAAGAGTTCGCACTGTTTAGATTTGATTCAAATTGGACAAAACAAACAGAGCGAGATTGGGAAACCACAGAACCAAACAACTACAGAGGTATGCCACTTATTTGCCGCATCAGGCGCACAGACGTTTCTTGCGGAAATTACCGGACTGAATACGGAAATAGTAATTACAACCTGTACACTCATAGCGAGACAAAGAAAAAGAAGTCGATAATCTGTAAAAGTAGCAAGAGTGGTTGGTCCAGGATTACGTTCTAGCGTTACAATTGAGATTAATTAATTGACGAATGTCGGTATCTCATGTGAATCAATCTAACGAATAAAGATATAAAGGGGAGAGATCAAGAGATGACAAAAATTCAGAGACAAAAACATACAAAGTATAAATAAAGGTAAGAATCTTAAGACAAAAAAGAGAAGAGAAAGAGTTACCGTCAATGTGATGATATCGAGAAGGACCAGACCGACAAGATACTACAAAAGGCGCCATTCATTAAGCTACAAACGCATGCAAATGTGTACACAGTTAATATTTTTCTCGCTGGCTTCAGTTTTACGTAAGGGAGAAACACCCACAACACACTTATAGGTGTATATATACTGCTTGTGAGCTACTCCGACCCTATTTTGATGATAGATTAATATGAGAGAACATAGAGGAAGAAAAGAGAACGATGATACAATAGAGTTATAATGGTCAAACTGACTTTCAAAATATAATCGTCTTTTTAATATGTATGGGTGATAAGGTTGGACATTAAGCCCTACAGTGTGCATGCATAGACATACTTGGTTGTACATATACTTCCCATATGAACAAATGCTATTACAGAAAAATTTTCTTTCTTTAGATTGCAATCCCCATGTAATGTGTAAGTAGAAATAAGTAACTGCTTTTTGAATAGTCTGCTTATTATGATGTATCACTCTGGTACTGCTAACAACGCAGGAAAGTCGTTCCCTATATCTAATACTGTATAATCGTTAATTTTTTTTTGTTTGAAAGGATGAGGACGGACGACAGAAAGCAGAAAATCCCAGTAAGAAGAAACACAATAAAACGTGTGGGTTTGAATATTGAACTGAAAGATTAACATCTGGCTCGTTACTGCCATATAGCCAAAGTAGGCAACTTTTCATATAGCGTTGGTGTAACTTTATATAGAAGTGAAAAGAGAATGAGACAGTCATTTTCACATAGCACATTCTATAACATTCAACACGACGAGTAAGTGATAATTCTATATACTCCGAATGGTTACATGTAATTATGTCTTTGTTGTTAACTGAAGTAAAAGATCACTTCAGAAGGAAAACTCTGTAAGTTTGTGCGGGTGATCCTATAGTATACATGCATACGGTGGGGCAGTATATGCATGTATCTAATCTGAATCATACTTACATATGTTTTGTGAATTATCCTCTCAACAATGAATAAAACATCCACTTAGTGTGCGTTTATGTTACAGCGTTACATAAAGTGGTATTTTGTATATATCGCCACTTAAAGTTGTCTTATGCAGTTACTAGCATTGGAATATACTCAATGCACTGCAATAATATGTATGTCTTTGCATGCATGTATGAAGATAATAGAGTATGCAGTAGATCCTTTGTTTCCTTCCATACCCCCTCCTCCTCTTGTAGAGTTTTCCCCATAGATTTCTCATCTTTTTATATTTCTGATTCTTTTCTCCTCTATACACGTTCATTCATCCAAGGTCATAGGATTTCACTTTATCCAGCACCCAAACGATAAGACGATATAAAGGCAGAAACAGAAACAACCACCGGAAAATAAAATTGAAAATTAACAAAAGTTAATCCCAAAATGGACTCCTCGGAATTCCCACACTTTTTTTTTGTTTTGTGAGGATTACTCATTGATTATTAATTATCGTCATGTATGTATTGAGAGCCTTTAATTGATAGCTGTACTTGTTGCAGGTAAAAAATTATACCCTATATGGCATAGATATATTTTTTCACCAGGGGACAGAAAAAGCGAGTTCACACACTTGGTATCAAATCATAATTTTTCTCCTGGGCTCTGAGAACCACAATAATATATGGGATGGCAATTATGAGGCACACATTTGTACGTTTACTCTTTGTACTAAGAAATTCAATTCTTTGAAACTCGCTAGTCTTCGCCGAATTCTCAAAGTAGGCATATTTTTTTACCAAAGAGGAGTCCAATTATACAAACTGACCATTCAAAAGGCTGTCCCAATCCGTCTGGCGTATACCCTCTATTGTAAGTGGTACACCTACAATATGTACTGCACTCACTATAAGATGTGATAAGAGTCTAAAACAAAAATAGGATATATTCCGATCGGAACATCGATGCTCAATCAGCAAACACTCCCTTAATGCGAAACAATTAGAGAAGCAGGTGATTTTTCATGGTCCAATTATTTGCTTCTTCTTCGCAATTGATCTATTACGCATTTTGATTGAAATTATGGTTGAAAAATCGAAGTGGCTAGCCAACTTCATGTTGTCATGCACTTTTGACTGCAGTAGCATGCTACTTTATGCCTTGAAAGCATGATAAATGTGAAGTTATAATGTTTTTTGTTCACGAAGTAGCACTTAACCACTTTTCTTTTTGATGCATGAATGAGATGCTAGTCTCTTTTTCAGTCAGGAGTTCATTTCACAGCAGATTATTGACTGGGCGCTACGCCTTTTTCCATCAATCATGATTCTGTGAAGCACAATTTCTCGCGGGATGATTATGGTCTGATTTCATCATCTGAATTATTTAAGCTGCTACTTTTTTTTCTGAATTTTTTGTATTTTTCTCTTTCATATTTCTCCAGGGAGACAAATGATAAAAATACATGTGCAAATAGGGAACCGTTGGTCTATCCGTCGGTCGGAATTTTGATGTTTCTCTCCCTGAGCATGCAATCATGCTGGCCTTCCAGCAAGCAACTCGATGAGTGGAATCAGGCTAAATGACAACCTAACTCACTACCTCAAGTTGTTATGTCATCATTAGTTAATTCTTCGTTTAGTGTTTGTTTTTCCCGGTTTTTTCGTCTCGCAAAAGTCATTACAGCTAGTATGTGATCTACAATCTAACTAAGTATTATGTTAATTTCATATTTTCTGCAGTATCATCAAGTAAGTGAAGATGATGACTTACCTGAAAATCAATCATAAAAAAAAATAAACCACAAAAAGTGCCGACAAACAAAGTTAATGAAATACATCAAGTCAGAAAGTGATGACAGAATAGTGATTGCTGCAGCCGCCCAAGAATATATTTTCAAGAACTCGCACATTGTAACTCTCTCAACTACACGACTCAACGCTTGTAGTCTTAGGAGGTACCGTTCCGGTTAGTAAACGAGCGCGTTTTCGATGAAAAGACTCGGAGCCTCCGCATTAGTACTTTGTTTGTGACAGTAATACACAGTAACAAATAATCTCAGATAAGATACTTCTTTTGAGTTCATAAACAAAGCAAGAAACAGGAAAGCCGTTCTGATTGAAACTTTAAAACTATATTAATTTAACCATTGGCGAAGTTTTTTTTTTTTTTTCGTGAAAGGCGCTTCCAGCTTGCTTTATTGAAGGCATTGCTGACAGATTGTGTTTTAATCCCTCCTCCATTGCCAGCTTTTGTCTTCTTATCTGCAGATTATATCCTACCGAGTTGCCTAATTGAAATTGCAGCGCTATTGCTGCTATCACAATTTCATACGCAATGCCATTTTATCCCTATCTAGAAACAAAGTTTCTATTAATTCGTAAACGTCACATACAAATGATTTTTTATCTATCAAAAACCGTTATTTTTACTGTCTTCTCAGTTTTGTGGGTCTTATTCAATATTGTATATGGTCTTTGAGCCATATTGCATGTTGCAATCTACTCATTTTATTAGTATCGTTAGCATCATGGAGCATTACGGGTAGTACGGGGTAAAATTTACACATGCCCGACATTGAAATTTGGTACCTGTATCTTTTTGTTCGCAGAATTTCGTTGCTTATTTAATTCAATAAGCTATAGCAGGAAATGTGTACTAATGCGACATATCTTTGGGTCCTTGAAGTTGCCCCAAAATGGCTTTAGATATCAGAATTGTCGCGCAGCTACATACTTCATTCATAATACTCAAGCAAGCTCAGAGTTCATGAAATTTCGTATCTGACATATGGCAACATGTGTAACTGCCGAACAACAGCCAAAATGGACTTGCCTAGAAGATTAAATTTAGAAGTCTATGTTTTTTTTTATGATTTTTTTTCAATGCCTGTGTCAATCGAAGACACCTTGGTGTGCCTTTGAGATTGGGGGGCCATGGACTGTCGAAGGTTTTGATTGAGCATCCACTATTACGCATTCCGTGATTGTGTTGAGACTGAGTAACAAATGTTAACATCTCGTATGACTCTTTCTCCATCAATTGTGGTTTCTCTTCACAGACGCGTCCCACTCAGAACCAGGTCATTGATATTTGATACAGTACGCAGCTGGCCACTCATTCTAAATATGTTTGTAGTGAGCTAGTTCATTAAAGTTTTTACTCTCAAAGCTCGTAAAATAAACATAATAGCTAAAAACCTTATTTCACTGCGCTTTTGCATTGCTTGATTGTGTCTCAAATATCTGTAGACCATGCAGAAGATACGCATACTCTGCTTGATATTAAAAATAAAGTCACCTATTGTGTTCGCATCTTTTTTTCCGCTGTTGTTAGGCCACTACAAATGCAGATGTGACTCAAATAAGGTAGTAAAAGAGGATAACAATCTTGTTGTTGCTACTAAAAGCAATACTCTCTCTCACTGTAGATCAATAACGAAGTTTAAGTGAAAGACAAAGTTCTGCTGTTAAAATCTTTGGTCTGAGTTTGCTGGTTGCCTCTTCGGTTGGTGGTCTTGTTTTTGGTTTTCTGATGTAGTTCTGCATTTCCGTTTTTAGTGTGGGATACTTAAATTTCCGATATTGGGCTAGTTGGTGTATGTCCCATAAAGTTGAAATTGACTGTTAGATGAAATTCCCACATCACTTCATACCAATTATACGACCATTTGTTTACATGCTAACCATACCGAGAATTTAATGACAGTACTAACATCACAGTAGCAGATAGGTGATCCTAAAGGAAGTGCTGTTCTGTTTCACTGTTATTACCATTGCCTTCTAGACTGCGGGTTTTAGTTTTGGTTGTCTTTAAACCTTTTGAACTAGTCTTGACTCGTTCGTTGGCTTCCCACCTTTAACCACCTGAATTCTTGGGATTGCATATGCAATTCTTACAGGGAAGTAGCTTCCTTGTCCTCAGTCAAAATAAGAAAATTTATCTTTTTTTCCAAGCATTACCATAAATAAGAAGTTGTTTGTTTCAACAGGTGATTATCTATTCTACACAAGATGAGTAGCAACTAAAAATGATTTCAAGGATGAAAACAATGTAATACAAAATCAATAGGGTAAGGTAGACAAAGCTAAAAAATAGTGTTTGTCTTGTAACTGTTGACGCAAGGGAATTTATATGAGGAACGTTTCTTTTTAGTCCCACCAATTACCTTATTACGTAATCTATTCAACTCAAATGTCAGCACCAGATTTTCAATTTGGTACAATAAAAACAGATGCTCACGTCTGGACCTAAGTACATTAGCTAAGTTACGCTTACAAATTTTCAAAAGTTGATTCATACTTCGTGAGAACCGGAAGGGGTGGTCATTCCGAATTCTTTCTCAAATGGGAGGAACGACTCACTGTGAGACCGCATGGAAGCTCACTCAAACAAGGAAAGGTTTCAACTGAGTGCAAAAGTATAATAGCGCTTTTGGTTAAAAGTAATCAGCAACAGCAAAAAATTGTCACTCTCTTGCCACTAGCCACTTGCTAATCACTAATGACCACAACGGCAAATATGTACCACAGTAAATCATTACAGTACAGTGTCGAGAATGGAGTCCGTGTCTTTCCTGAAGATCACAGTTTTACAATTTTCTTTATACAATATATTGCATAAACAAATGAGAGATTTGATATATAGTTCAACACCTCCCATTAGCATAAAGAGTAGGGATAATTACTCAAAGTCCATGGGCTCCTCAATAGATATATAAATGAATAAATGAAAAGTAAATGTAGAGAGACTGAGTTGAGCGATTATTGAGTTTATGAGAGATCTAAACTTTGAGCTTATTTGGTAAACAAATGTACCTGATAGGAGGATGTAAAATGAAGAAACTAGCCACTTACGAATAATACAGTATATTAGATGTCTGTCACGATCTATGTCTTTTCCTTGTTCGTCAATCAAAGATGAAATGTAAATTCCACAAAGTCATACCATGCGTATACGGACGATTCAAACAAATCTTTGACTTTGACCAAAACAATTCATCATCCCGATTGCGTTTTATCGTTCTAGACAAACATTCTTCTTTGACGAGCAAAGTCTCGAGATTTTGTTTCGCAGCTGCCAACCATCGTCGGCAGATAAATGAGGAAAGATGTGGTTGTGGTGTTCGTATAAGATTCTCCGACGGCGTAGATCGACTATTGTTTGTTGTGTTATCCCAATTGAGTACATAATAGAACGGCATTTTAGATTGCTTGCTGGTTGTCAAATACAACGCTAGACGGGTGATTATTGTTAGCTGAGATTGCGATAAGGAAGATTGTTACGAATCTATTGTTTAAAAGGATGAACAAAGAAAGGAGGACACAGTTCAATAGCGAGATAATAGAAAATGGTGCAGGATAATCTAATAAGGAAAAAAGGCTAATAGAACGAACCTTGAGGTCTAACGAGTCATTATTATGGTTTTTGCCACTGATTTTCTCAAGGCGAAAGTGTATAGAAAGACATTGTTAGACTCATACCTTGCAAATACGCCAAACAAGAGTAAGGAGATTACCAAGGCAAATGCCGCGGAAACGTTTCCCCCATTCCTTCTGCATTTTCGACAATGGTCACCACCATCGTCGCCGTCTTTGTCAGAAAATGACGCTAATACTAATGACGATGACGATGAGTACTTGCGGTAAGCTAGCCCTAGAAATATAAAGCTAAAAGGCAAACTGCTCAAGCCGTCGTCATAACACTTTAAAAGCCATACTGGGAGCAACGCAAGCGACAACATCGATAAATGGCTGACGAGCATTGACCTGCGGAATATTTTGATGAAATATAATGAGACATTCCAAGCAAAGAAGAAGCCAGAAAAGGCAGCAGGAAAGCTTATGAAAATGAGGTGAATCAATCGAGGGAAATTGACTCCTCTATTTAAGTGATACCTGAGTGATATGAAGGTATGAATCAATATCATGTATGAGAGTATAAGCGATGTTCCGATTGATTTTCTCATGAAAAAGGCTAACCATGCGCTCAAATAAAAATTGAGCAGACATAAATGACGGAAGCCAACTTGCAAAAAGTCTAACATATTATCATGGCTCACATGACGATAGTCGTCTGCTATTTCTGCAGCCTGCGCTATGGATGCTAGGTATGCTGAATGATCGAATGGTTTGGTCAATTCTTGATAGAATTTGGCTTTGTTGAATTTGTATTGCACCAAAATCAAAATTTGTAAGCCAAAAAAGACGCACCATAATATGTATAGAAAGTGGACGTTTATAGTGAATGCGGTGGCTGGCATTCGCAAAGGTCTATTTGGCCTGTTCAAATGTGTATTTTCAAACCATTTCAAATACATATAGGTCATCAATGCGATGTCCATTAACGAATAGCAAAAAAGGTGAAACGAGGCATCTAAAGGTTTGAAAGGGGACGACATTGTCTGTCATACGTCATGATACGATGAGTGCTTGCAACATATATGATACGGCTGTTCATATTCATCAACCATATATCATCGCATATGCTTTGAGGACGGGGTTTTCGTTTCGAAGAAAAATTATATGAACACAGGCTGTGATCTATAGAAGGAGAAAAGAGGTTTAGGGCGCATTTGCGAAGCCACAAAAAAATATTGACTTTTGAATTCTCATTAATATTGACGGCGTTGTCTTCTGAACCACCTATCACGTGCACAAGCCTTTACAATTTTCTGCGATATTGGACTTATTTGGTTGGTGCACGCTTGTATTAAGTAGTGGCAAGGAAAATAGTGCTAACTCTGTAAAATTATGACCATATATTTTGAAGATAGCCTCAACAAATCCGTTATTTTAGACTGTAGACTTTCAAGAGGCTAAATCCGAGAAAGAAATACTTTTCTCATTGGATCAGAGACAGGGACAAAAATTACACATTCGATACTGAGAAAAAGCAAACATTATTTATTATATTATGAGACTCGCGAATTACTTGATTTAGATACGTTATTTTCCTAAAGCGTCATAGACAGAGGTTTCGAAAGCATTGAAAGCTTCGACACAAGACTTGTCATAGAATGGGAACACCTGGGTAGCAAAGTATCCAGCAATTCCCTTCTCGAGATCGATCCAGTAGTACAAGTTAGGAAGACCCGCCCAGAGGAAGGATGGAGCTCCGCGTCCGGTAGGCAACGGAATTCCGATTTCCAAGAAATTAGCCGTCCAGCCTAACTTTTCGCTTGGAAGTTCGTCCAAAAGGTCAACATTATTAGATAAATAAGGATCACTCTTGTCCAATGTATTGGCAACTTTGATATGTTCTGGCAACAAGTTCTTGAAAACGTAGTTCTTAACGGTTTCTGGTTTCAAGACGCTCTTACCAGTTATTGGAGAAGTACCTTCATTCAATAAAGCACCCAAGAACTTCAAATAATCTTCAACCTTACCAAATAATCCGTGACCACCAGCGTGGAAAGGTGGGACTTTTGGGTGGAGCTCAGGCAATGGAGCGAGAGGTTTCTTGCCCTCGGGGTCACGTTGATGAATCACGGCAGCATTAGCGTAATGTTCTTCGTTTCTGATAAAAGAGAATGATTTGATGTCCAATGGCTCAAAAATGTTTTTTTGGCAGTAATCGTTCAAAGTCAAGCCACTGACATTATGCACGATCTTTCCTAACCAGTCAATGTGAACCCCATAATGCCATTTGGTGTTTGGCTCGTTGATGAATGGAGTCTGGAAGTGTTCCCATTCAGAGGTTAGGATGTTGGCAGTGTTTTCGTTGTCAAAAAGATACTTGTACTTCTCACTGAAGAAAGAGTATGAGAATCCAGCGGTGTGTGTCAACAAGTTTCTGACGGTAGGTTTGGTCTTTGGATCGGTCAAGGTCTTCTTTCCGTCCTTATCAAAACCTTGGAAGACCTTGATTTTGGCAATCTCTGGAACATACAATTCAGCAGGATCGTCGATGGACTTGATTAAACCCTTTTCAAGCAACTGGAGAATGGCGGTGGCGGTGAGGGCCTTCGTCGTGGAGTAAAGAGCAAATGTGGTGTCGACATCAGCTTTTTCCTCTGGTTTGTCGATGCTTTTGGCTCCCGAGGCTCCTAAGTAGACAATACCGTCTTTCTTGTCCACAACACCAGCAACGATCATAGGAACAGGGTCATCTTTCAAGCTTGTGTATTTGTCCAAGACAGGATCAATAATTTTGGCAATATTAGCAGCAGTGGAGGTCATCGCAAATGATTAATGTGGTATAAAGATGTGTCAAACAGTGGAAGTGAAATATCGAAATGTTCGTAGTAAGATCTCGATGGGAATGGTTGTAAGGAAGTAGAGATGATAACAAAATATGAAATTGATTAGAATATTGTACACACAAGAAAAATCAAGATGGAGAACCTCCACCATATTTATATTAATGTAGCAGTCGGTGTCCACATTGTCTGAATTCCCGATGACGACAAACTGCGACTTTTTGGAAAAAAGTTTCTGAGTTACAAATTGCAATGACCAATAGTATACACGGGTTCTGGATATACGTAATACCCAGGAGCTAAATACAAAAATTCTGCATGCAGAGCTCGAAAAAAGAGGGGCAACTGCACACATTCCCATATTCAAAAAAAAATAAATTAGTAATTAAACTCAGTTGTAGTCAAATCGAGTTTCAATCAGCCGGCAAAAACCAAGCTTCGGTGGCTCGGGTCAATTTCCTTGACTTAGCAATTAACAGCTTTTATTTCTGGCGATTGTTGCTTTCGTGATATAGAGTGACTGTATTGAATCGAGCAGCCCGGTTATCTGAATATGCATCATGGAAAGGGCGTATACCTCCGTTCTGCCTGATTGTTGACAAGAAAGTGTCATTCAATTGTCCTGATTATACCCACAAAAAGCTGGGGACAACTACCGATTGCCCGACAAAAACACCGTAACCCCTCCACTTCAAGTTTTTGCCCCACGCGCGGCAGAAATAATACTATAAGCAAGCCTGTCAGATAAAATGCACTAAACGTTCTCGAGGAAAAAAGAAAAATTTCTTGAAGGCGGGGATATTTAGAACCACGATACTTATCGGGTATCTCGTTTTGTTGGTTGTGGACTAAATTACTGCGGAGCACTTCCTAGAAAGCAGGTATCCAATGGAAATCACAGGCGTAGAAGCCTAAAAGCATTGCCTCTAATTGGCTCGACCGTAATTTAGTGTACAACAGATAGAATCGTGAAACGAGCATAGTTTGTGATAGACATGGTAACATTGTCGGACTACGTCTCTGGTCCATATTTTTTTGTTGCTATCTGGTTTTTCTATCCATCTGTATCCAAATCAAAAAAATTCCTCCTCGCTTTCTTTTACTCTGACCAAATCGTCATATGTAATTTCAGCGTATGCATTTACTAATTAGCACTGATTGTCTTGATTACTTATTGTTAGCAACGCGACAATCCGATGATTTTTCCGAAAGTCCGAAATCCCAAGACAGTGTAGCATCCCCAAACCGCAATCCCTGCGCATCCTCGGGTTAAAACCGTCCTATATCTCCGGGCAAAACCGAAGAGGTTGAGGAAACATAAACAATAACACTCAAAAGAAACGTGTAACAAGAATAGTGTGGAGCTTTCCTTGCCCCAAAAAATTGCTGCGGTACCCGCATGTCTCCACATATCGGTGGATAGGGTCGTGTCCCTATTAATTGCTGTCTTCGTCTTAGTCGCAGATGTGTGAATAGTAAGAAACTGATCCTAAGCAAGGTAAACAAGATTACATGGAAATAAGAAGTCACTGGGGGGGATTAGTGCTCGACACATATTGAGCTTTCTCCCCATTCTCAGTTGCTAATTAATGTCATACACAGATATCATTTTTTGTTGTTGTTACTTTTGAGGTTTGTTGTTGTCATTTACCGTCGTCGTTTCTTTTTGTTAATTCTTGTTGTGTTTGTTGTTGTTGAGGTTCATTTGTTGGCTCGTATTGAGGGCAAGAAAATAACAATACAATTTTACCCTCTTTTCATGGCTGTGTCTATGTTGCTTCTGGTTTATTTTTTCTTTTGAGAAAAAGAAAGACGTAATTATTTGCCTGATACGGTATATGCAAGACTTTCAACATTTACTTGCGGGTTTGTTTACAACATTCTTCACAATACAGAAGCACAGTAGGTTAATTGAATCTATTGTTAATACAACTCCGCACAGCCTAATTTCCGCCGGCAAACAGATTTTGTTGGTTTTTAAGACTTTACTCCATGAGAATCTCAATACCCCATAAATGTGTCATTAGGAGAAACCACCCCTCGAAACTCGGGGCCCACCTTGTTTAATCCAAACTCCATAAGTCCGTTTTTTGTATGAACATGGAGATAAGAACTTTGAGCCCCTCAATGCTCCTTCCGTACTCTCTTGAATAGGTTTTTCGTTACTTTTATTTTGTCACTATTGTTATACGAATTCGAAATAACGGCTCAGACATGCCCCATCCCCATCCTCCCGCTCTCGAGTAACACTTTTATCATGCTTACCCCAAATTTCGGTATATTTCGCTCTTCATTAAGCTTTTATTTGACTTACCCCAGATTGGAATTCCTATTCAGTTCTCGAAATCCGAGATATATCCACAGTAGAGAATCAGGAAATTGGTGGGTTTCATTCCCCACCAAAGATCGTTGTCAAGTGATAATATAAATAGGCCATGAGTTAGCCTGCTATACAAAATGTAATTGTAATATTTATTAAATCTGTCTTCTGCAACAAATAGATACAGAAAACTAACACACTTCTCTATCTCTTCCAAAACCCATCCTTCTACTCTAATATTTGCCAAATTCTCTGCTGCTTACACAAAATGCCAGTCCCCTCTACTCAAAACACGCATGACGAAATTCCTTACTATGATATTGCTGTCTTAGGAGCCGGTTTCTCTGGAGTTAAAGTTCTTTATGAAGCCCGCAAACGTGGCTATTCATGCCACATTTTTGAAGGCGCTGCTGACTTAGGAGGAACATGGAGACTCAACAGATACCCAGGTGCTAGAGTTGACAGTGATATCCCTGTTTATGAGCTTAACATCCCAGAGCTTTACAACTCTTGGACATGGAGTGAGAGATTTCCTGACTGGACTGAACTCAGAGCCTACTTCGACCATGCCGAAAAGGTTTTGCACTTGAAAAAGGATATCGATTTCAATACCTTTATCAAAAAGGCCGAGTTTGATAAGCAGACCGGTTTATGGTACTTGGAGTCGAAGGACGGCAAGAAGAAGTGCCACGCAAAATTCTTTCTCCCGTGTATCGGCTTCGCCTCTAGAAACTATAAGCCAGATTTCAAAAACTTTGACAAGTACACCGGCCAAGTGGTTCATTCCAATGAGTGGCCTGAAGAGGACATCGATATGGCAGGTAGAAAGGTTGCCATTATTGGTACAGGATCCACAGGAGTCCAAATTGCTCAAGAAGCAGGTGAAGTTGCTAAGGAGTTGTATGTTTTGCAAAGAACACCTAACTTATCGTTGCCAATGCAGCAAAAGAAGTCACCAGATCAAAGTGACAAAAGCAAGTACAAGCAAATTTTGGACGACCGTTTCAAGTCTTTTGGAGGTTTTACATTCACTTTCGTCAAGAAAAATACTTTTGACGACCCTCCAGAGGTCAGAAAAGCTTTCTACCAGTCGTTGTTTGATTTTGGCGGATTTGCCTTCTGGGTTGCCAATTACCAAGACTATTTATTTGACCAAGCAGCTAACGATGAGGCTTATGCTTTCTGGCGCGATTCGGTCCACGCAAGAGTGAAAGATCCAAAGGTCGCTGAGGAATTGGCTCCAAAGGTTCAACCTCATCCTTTTGGTACCAAGCGTCCTTCTTTGGAGCAAAATTACTTTGAGCAGTTCAACAAGAAAAACGTACATCTTGTGAACATTCATAAGAACCCAATCAAAGAGTTCTACGAAAAGGGAATTATCCTTCAAGACGGCTCTAAAGTCGAAGTCGACCTTTTGATTTTAGCCACTGGTTTTGATGCTGTCACTGGTTCCTTCAAGAACATTGATATGATTCACAGTGACACCAAAGCCATTCTTAGAGACGTCTGGGAAGATGGGTGCAAAACCTACTTAGGCTTGTCGATAAACGGGTACCCTAATCTCTTCTACACTTATGGTCCGCAGGCTCCGACGGCCTTCTCGAATGGCCCTACTTGTGTTGAGCTACAGTTGCAGTTTATATTCAAAGTTATTGATGACTGCTATAAGAACAACATCAAGTACATTGAAGCAACTGAGGACGCTCAAGAAAAGTATGCTCAAAGAGTCCATGATTTCACCAACAAAACGTTGTTCCCAAAGGCCAAATCTTGGTACATGGGTGCCAATATTCCAGGAAAGAAGGTCGAGATGTTGAACTTCTGTGAAGGCATCCCAAGCTACCAGGAGTTGTTGCGTACTGTCTACAAAGACAACCTAGTAGGCTTCAATTTGGTTGCTTGAAACCTATTTTCAATGGTTCCATACCTTTTGGAACCCCCATGATAATGACACAAATTATATAGTAACACAAATGAAAAGAAAAAATTAAACTATATCCCTCGAATAATATACATTAGCAAATTTATACATGACGATTATTTGTACTCAATCTAGGGCATGAGTCTTGCAGTAAATGCCCGCAGCTCGATGATCATGTCAAAAAATAACCTTCTATGTTGATGTACCCGGGATGTTTGTTTGTATCACGTGCTACTATTTACGCTTTTCAGCATCTTTTGTTGATGTCGACACCCAAAAAGGATAAACATCAACACAATAAACTTTGAATTGTGCTTTGATTGGAGGCCTCAAGGGTAGAAAACCAAGATGGAGTAAAAATTAAAAATCTTTCAAAGTTTTGTTTCACCTATAATTATAAATGGGTTTCCTTTCCTGCTAATATATAAACCTTCGAGAAAGGCCTTACCTGTTTCTTGTCTTGGTCGCTCTTTTTGAAACCATCTATTGAGTCCTGCAAAGATATCAATTTGTCGTTGTTTAGCAAATCACACACAAATAAAGGAGAAAAATCAAGATAGTAAAAAGACGAAAACGGCAAGGGAAAATTACCGAGAAGAGAAAAAGACAAATAAACATCATAGTACGAATTTCAAATTCAATCATCTATTTTGTTGTGCTTCTACAAGACGAATAAGACAATCAACAGTACAACCTCTCTTTAGGACGATAGTGACGCTGATATTGCTATCGCAGATATTGACAATAGTCACTTTTTATAGTGCTGGTATATCAAGTGCCGCTCACATACCCACAGAAACTGCCATTTGCTAAGAAAGCAGATAGAAGAAAGATGTCAATAGATTTAAACAGGATCTTCTTCAAATCAGACACCTATGATCCGTCAACTAAATACCCTATATTCGTGCTAGATTCCACCGCACTTCCAAATCCCAACCAGACGAATTTTTTGGCCCTCATAAAGCTTTTGGTCAACAGAATCCCAGACTATAACTATGTGTTGGTATTTTTCACAGCTGGCCTCAGTAATGATCCAGAGTTCTCAATAGCGTCCCAGAAAAGCCCTAATAGTTCAGAAAATGACAGCGACTCCTTCTCCTTGAGTTGGGTGTGGGGAGTCAAGATATTCAGTCTCATCTCCAAAAGAAAACGCAAATTTCTAAGAAAGCTTTACATTGTGCATGAATCCTGGTGGATCAGAGCTTTGACTGAGGTGTTGAAGAGCATAGTGAGCCTGAAGTTTCTCAGTCCCTCTCAGAAAAAGCTTATTCATATCTCCAGTTTGTCTGAGCTTTCGAAGAGCGTTGACATCACGAAACTAAATATAAGTCTTCCTAACTACTACTACGAGTTCCATAGACTTGCTATGGATAGCGGCAACAGCAAAAAAAATAACAGCCTTTCGTCATCTACCAGCAGAAAAGGCAATAAAAATAACAGTAGTAATAATAGCTTCAATTCCCTGGAGGGAAGACTCCAGCCACCCAAAATTATAATACCCATTCACTTGCCTCAAATCTTTGGCTTGAATCTTTCGAAGGGCACGTTGTCATGGTATTATTATCAGTTGATTTTTATAAAGATCTGCCAAGAGTATCACAATCCATCGACTAGTTATAACCTCATTCTTTTCCACAATAACTCCTCGGAGCTTATATACAAAAGCAATATTCTTGAAGACTGTGTTCTCAGAGACCAGGTGGTGGACTTGAATGACTATGATATTTTCACTCTTGTGAATCTCTGGAAATATTTTCTCAAAAACTTGGTGAGATCGGATGCTTTAATACCCGCGAATCTTGTGCAAAGCATGACTGTTCTTGACGAGTCCGATAGCCCGGCAAAGATTCGAGACAACACGAATGCTAACCTCAATATTATCATCGCAACTAACAAGTACAAGGAAATTTTCAATGATATTATGAACCTCTTTTTGATTCCGATGGTGACGAACGATATCAACAATATTTACAAGAAAAATTCCGATAAGGCCAAGGAGAATAAGGAAAACGATATCCGGTCATCTAGTGCTGATCCTGAGAAGATTGCTGATAGCTATATCACCGAAGTTGGTCACTTTTGCGCCAAGTTCTTCTGTGGCAACATTCAGGTGATGACGGATGAAGATCAGCAGAAATGTGGCCAGCTTGTGCGCAATATCTTAAAATTGTGGCCATATTTGGACATCAACATCCATAAAATCCCATATATAGGGCTCAGAAAAAATATGCCTCCAATTCCACCGTCCAGAAAGCCAATAAGCAAAAGCATTGTTTCTGGAAGTAACATCGATAAATTCGACTACACGGCAACGAGTTTGAATCTCACAACAAAGTCTGTCTCGCCTACCGTCACGACCCTCATAAACTACATAAATCAGTCCGAATTGATCACACATAACATGCTTTTCTTGAACTCCAAAAAAATGATTTTTTACAAGCTTGGAGACGACAAACATCTCAACAACTTCAATGTTATACCTGAGTCAGATCCAGACTACAAACTTTCCAAACAAGAAAACATTGTCACGTTCCAGTATTTGGACTCGCTAGACACCTCAAAGGCTGAGAGCAGCCGTAACAACACTAATGATGATGAAATTGATACAAGTCCGATCAACTTTAACCTTTTGAAGAGAACAAATTTCAAGAACTATTTCAAACCATTATCTGACAGACTGTCCAATAATAACAGCAACAATAATGGCGACACTAAAAGAACTTTCAAGAAGAAACCGAAACCTCCATTGCCTCACGAGAAGAAGAAGCTTGCGATACTTAATCGGCCACCAGTGCCTCCGCCATTACCTAAAAGAACGGGCTCCAATTCCAGTACCGAAAGTCGAGACTCTTCGTCCTCTAAACCAGCTAAAAAACTTTCTTCTGCGGCTCCCCCTCCTCCTCCCCCAAGGTCTTCAACCACCTGTTCTTATTCTGCGAGTAGTGCCAGCAATGCCAGCAGTAACAACAGTTCTCAAGAAAGCTTACATAGCCAGGTTAGCAAAAAGACTTCGCTTTCAAGTGTAAACAACGAATCTATAGCATTGTCTGTTTTCACTGAGGCTCTGCTGGTGTATACGCTCAAAAAACCGGTGGTTCAATCGCCTCCCTTGCCTCAAGTAGTACCATCCAGTCCTAAGAAGTCAAAGCCAATAAAGCCAACCACCGACGGGGGTTACTTCCTAGCTGATAAGAAGAAATACGCGGGAATCCAGAACGGGAAAGTCAACAAGTTGGCGCAGTTGTTTGAGGAGCGTTTTGAGGGCCTTGAGATTCTCTCGCAGTTGGAGAAAGCAGAGCACATACAGACTCTGGTAGTCTCGTAGTTTTGGGCTCTTTTTGTATGTTTCATAAATAATCGATATAATACATATTTGAAATGATTGGGGAAAGATATGGTGTAGTAGAACGCGTAAGCCAAGGCTGGATTCAGATTGAAAGGCTAGTGATAATCGACTGTCAATGCCATAGTCATTCCATATATTATTGTCCATGTCACATGTGTCAAAGATAAAAAAGTTCAATGCCAAAACAAATCGAGGAAAAAATGATTGCTGCTTGGATCCGGTTCGATGGAATGGATATTTCAAAAACAATGTTTGAGCAGGTGTACCCGATCTCAAAGAGTACAAGAGAGCAACAAATGTCAGTTTACATTGCAATTATTTGAGTCGTTGAGTAGAACACCGCTTTTGTGGACCTGCAATACACCATAAAAGGAGAAAGCGGGCCGGAATCAGAATCCTTCTTGACATGCGGACAATTGATATCTCAGCCTGGAACAGGCTATTGAGCAGTGAGGCTATATTTGCGAAGATATCCAATAGCAATCATGGACTTGTGAAGTATCTTCTTGACATCATTCAGGCAGGCCGTAATGGTTTTGTTTATGGCTTCAAGTTACGTTTGGTGCACTCAATCGCAATCACCATTTTTCTCAATCGGCCGGGGTCCTTTCAGCAACTCAAACACAAACTCAAGCACGTTTTAAGACATGCCACCAAACATGGAGTTTCTCTAGCAGCATTTGCAACACTCTACAAGACGATATTATTAGTTCTCAAAGCCTCAAGGCTCAAAATTGGCTATAAATCAAACCAACAGGGCTTTACACTCAAGGACCATTTTATCTCGGGCTTTGCATCCAGTTTCGTGATTTTTGGCGACCATATTCCATACTTTTCCAACGCAATCAGCTACCAGATGACTCTATATATGATGTCGAGGGTTCTTATTGGCGTGGCCAGAATTCTCAGCGAACAGATGGCTGTCAAACTCTGTGAAAAGACGTACGGTCTCCGGGCGTCCGATGCTACACAGCGTGCGGCTTTGGTTCGTGAAATTGTCAAAAGCGACCGATTTTCTAAGTTGAATAGCGATATCAGGAAGTATTCGTGGAGTTTTGTTGCTGCTCTTTTCTGGGGTGCTATCATGGTTATTTATGAGTACGATGACTCTAAATTGAGCTACTCGGTCCGTAGTTCGATGGATCTTATTTATGGTACGTACAGCTGGAACTCGTTCAAGCAGTTGTTTTCCAACACGGGTAATTTGCAGAGAAAGTGAAAGGGTCATTAGAAAGTTGGAAAGAAGCAGGAGAACTTATATTCAGAAGTACTTGGTTTTTGATGTGCATACATAAAAGTGCGGTTTATTCGGCAGTTGGGCAAGACTCTATTGAGTAGCTTAAAGCAACGAAACTGCTAAAACAAAATATACGATATTAATGATGAAAACGAAGAAAAAACATGTGAATCGAGTGGAGTAAAGAGATATAGAACGTTCGCGAGTGCTAGTAAAAGATGACTATAAACAAAATCGTTGTCTTTCTAACATACGGACTTACAAACTTACAAACTTGCATGTAATTGCAATCATCTATAGACTGGTGCTTATATTAACTACCTGCCCACCGTAATTTGTTTCATATACCTATCACAACCAAAATATCCCTCGTTATTCGTTTCGTGCTACCTAAAGACGCCCTGCTATTCGTGTCCCACCACCTTAGACCAGTTCAAAATTTATAAAAATCTTCGTCACTCTCGTAATAGTAATCAGATTCCCCAACTGCGGTACCTTTAATCTCCCCGTCGATCCCCTCATGGTCATCCTCCCTCCCCTCCAAATCCTCATCATCATCTTCATTTCCTTGAGGCTTATTAATAGCTGTAATTTCTCGAAAATACTTGAGACTGTCGGTCCCCTTCAATAATTTCCGCACATGTGAACTTCCATCAATTCTCAGCTTCTTCATGGCAGCCATAGCCTCATTAGGCCCCCAAATCTTGATGGTGTGATCATCACTAGCACTGGCAAACATCCAGGGGATGCGGGGATTGAAATCCACACAATTGACCACTTTTTTGTGTCCCTTCAATGCCAAAGCCAAAGCTCCAAACTTTACGTTCCAGAAAAAGATCCGGCTGTCCTCCGATCCAGAAACCACCAACGCCTCGTTAATACCACCAAAACACAGTCTAATCACGTTGTCGTTCTGTTTCAAGCCAATAAACTTTTTCAACAAAAGGCCTTCCTTCCAGTTCCAAAGCTGGATGGAGTCTGGAATCACATTCACCAACACGTGATGTGGGTTCTTTTTTGACATCAGAACAGACGTCAATCTCTGGCCAACACGGATTGTGTTGATTATTTGATGTGTCGATAAGTCCCACACCTCCATTTTCTCTTCTCTCAAAATAATGAGCTTTGACGAGTCTGGAGTTACACAGAGATCATACACTCTAGCCCCTGTCCATCTGAAGACTTTATGGCCCTCTGGCAAAGAGTAAAGCACAAGCTGTCTGTCTGTAGTCCCCAAAAGGACCCCCTTTCCGTTCGGAAGCCACGAGCACGAGCTTATAGGCGGCTCCTTGTGGTTAGAGGGCACTGCAGGATGTATTACATCCTTCTCTCCGTGGTCCAGCAATATCCGGAACGACTGCACCGACTGGCCAGTTGCTATATCCCATATTATGGCTGTGGAGTCGTAACTAGAGGTCAATAATTTGGTGTCGTCAGGAGACCATGAGCAACAGAGCACCGACTTCAAATGGCCCTTCAAAATATGAATTATATGGAAGTTAGAAGCAGGTACGGGAGACTCATTACTATGCTGATATCCAAAATCGCCCACACTATATACGTACACATCCAATCCCTGGTTGGCGGCCGCTAAATACTTCCCGTTGTTTGAGAACTTAATGCACCATACTTCCTTGTCAATATTGTCGATTGTTTGCACCACCTTGTTAGGAAACTTGCTAATAGGAAACTGGTAGTCGTCATAAAGCGTCCATTTGTTGTAGTTATAGTGTTGGCTGTAGTTCGCGTGCGCAAATTCACCCTTAGGAGGCTTAGATATCTTGTATTTGCTGCCTTTACCATTGGCTATCATTTCGTTTCCAACAGGGCTGATTTTCTGCACATTGCTTCCGTGTTTTGCCACGGTGGATGGATACGACAAAGAAGACGGTTTCCCCAACCCGTCGCCCAAAGTGATAAGATTTCGCGATTGCTGGTACGTTCTAGCCTGCTTGAGTAACGTCAAAAGTCTATGAGGGGGCAAAATCTGCTCTGAAGCAATATACCTGGATATCCGGTTCACCAAGTTGTTTCTTGCGTTCATCAAAATGCGTTGTTTATCGGAGTCTCTGGATTCCTGACTAGGAAACCCATTAAGTCTCAAAAATTTTGAGTGCTGCGAATCGTCCATTAAAAGCGAAGCCAACAACTCAATCTCCTCGTTGACTCCAGGAACTTTGTCCGCAAACTTCTCATACGTGATCTCTGCCCTTAGGAAAGCAAGAGCCTTCTTTAAGTCTTTCTCCACAAGAAGTATCTCCAAAAAGTTGTGTTTTTTGATCAAAAACTCCACAAGGGCTTCTGACGCTTTTTTGGCAATTTCACTGACTTCAGTCGGTGACGACTCTTCGTGAACAGCCTCCTGAATACTGATAGGATCCTCGCCCATGTACACCGACTTTGGGGGCTTGAAAGAGATCTCCGGGAGCAATTTGGTAGCACCATCAAAGTCACCGTTCTTGATCGCCTTCAAAAACAGTGAAACATTATTCGTTTTGCCCCAGGACTCTGAAGAGGGCGATCCTGCAGAAGAAAAGACGTTATTCTGGTCATTGTTCTCACCGCTTTTGAGAAGCAATTGTGAGGCCTCGGTTTGGACTGTAAT
This sequence comes from Saccharomycopsis sp. NRRL Y-5750, assembly GCA_030564765.1. Classification (NCBI taxonomy): domain Eukaryota; kingdom Fungi; phylum Ascomycota; class Saccharomycetes; order Ascoideales; family Saccharomycopsidaceae; genus Saccharomycopsis; species Saccharomycopsis sp. NRRL Y-5750. The sequence goes on along the minus strand of JAKTZD010000015.1, from coordinate 172,554 downwards.
GGACGACTGGTGCAATCCTAGGTCATTCAATGCTTGAATTATTAAATTGAGTAGCTCTGCTTTGTCAATATCACTATAGAGGTCTATATTTGACACAGTGGAAATGGTGTTGGCAAGCAAAATCATGTTATCAGCAACGGGGTTTGATGGCGTTGATTTGTTGGGCTTGGTATCTGCCACAATATTTGAAACGCCCATCTTTATGTCTGTTGAAGATGAATCTATAGTGGTATTTGTGATAGATGTAGTAATGCGCTGTTGTTCAAACTTTGGTGTAGATTGAGACCACTGAATTACTCTCAGACTTCGTAACAGCGTGCTTTACCTTGCTCTTTCCTCCTCTAATCTCTTTCAGTTTACCTTTTTATTTTTTGCCTCTTTGCCTTTGTGCTTTTGTTGTTAGTCTTTGGATTACGAGAAGACAATATAAGGCAGATAACAATGATAGTATTATTTTGACACACTTTTTAGTAACAAATAGATATGTGTTCCAATCACTGGATCATGTATCGTGAAGTAAGAAAATCATATGGTGAATTGCAAGAAAGACATTAACTTTGTGCACACAATACCCCCTTTCTTCCTTTTGCTGTTCTTCTCGTTTTTTGCGCACCGAGATGAGCTTCGGCCCATAGCTCATAACGGGCAGACTACAAATATTTTTCAAAGGGAACCTATTTGATGGATACATCGGCATACATCACATGTCATTGGCATCAAGATATTTAGTTATGGTTTAAAGAAAGCTTTATAAGCTCCTGGAAATCAAAGGCAGCGGTATTCTTGTTGAAGTTGTGCAATACCTGCAAACGTTTGTTTAAAAGATCGGGTTTATCAGCGTCTAAAACTCCGTAGAATTTCTGGATGTTCATAATGAGATTTTGCACGTCGTTGGTGGTGACTTCTTCAGGCTCCATTATCTGACCCTTCATCAATACAATCTTTTTGTTGAATTTCTGCTCAAGCTCTTGAAAAAACACAAGCACCGTGTGAGGTTTAGCAAACTGGCCCATCCTTTGGAACTTAGCAAGTTTCGTTATTATACATTGTGCGACATCGTCAGAAGGGAATATCCACTGGATGTACTGCATATCAGCTTGTTTTGTCTTTGAGTTCGGTACCGGAAGCACAAACTGGTAGTATTTCTTGGCATTCAGCACCATTGTTGCGAACTTCTCGCTGGGAATTACGGCGGACAACAATGTTTTGTCGGATGACTGGAGTTTTGCAATCCATAAGAATTCGATCTCCTGTTCGGAGAGCTTCGAGACTTTTCCGACGTCCAAAATCAGATCTAATTTCAAGTTGGCTGCCATTTTGAGCTGGTGATACACTTATATGCTTCGCCAATTGTATTTGATGTTCATCTAATGACACACAGATCAATCAGCCTTCATTCTGTATGAAAGTGCTGCTGAAAAATTTTAATTTCTCAGCGATTTTTCTTTCGGCTTGTTTTCTGCGATCCACGCATGCCCGATGCATTAAAATGCAGTGGTTGTGGGGTTGTCATGAATCTTCATCATAGCTTCTAATGAGGGCCTGGCAATTGTTGGGAGGTCATCTTTTCATGAGCTAAGTGAGTATTTGCGATACATATCAGGGTCCTCTCGGAAAGCATCCTTTTCATAATGTATCTAGAATGCCATAGTATATATTGGATTAGGTGAAACTATAATAAAATCATTGTCAGCAATACAATTCGCAAGTATACAAATTATCTACAGCAAAACCGACTGGGACGGACTTATTTCCTTAGGCCTCAGGATCAGACGTGTCTATTTCTTTCCCACAGTGATGAAAATTTTCCGTGGGACAAGATAGAACTCGCCAGTAACCCCAACGTAAGAATCTCGGGTTGGAGCATGTTTGATCAATTCGTCGGCCACGTCCTTATCAAAATGGCTTCTTATGGATCTTTCCGGCATCCAAATCTTGCACAAAAAGTCTACGGCACTCTCAATATCATCTAGCCCAGCCTTCTTAAAAACTTCCGCGGTAACTGATGGAGATAATTCACGACTGGCATTGGCCCCCCCTTCAATTCCTTTGTGGCCATCATGATGATTGTGAGTGTGGCCAACGTCAACGCAAAAGTCAATAATAAGCAAATTCCCGCCTTGCTTCACGTACTTGACTAAAATGTCAGTCATCTGTTGAATGTCTGCAAAGTGATGATACGAGAGTGAGCAAAAAACGATGTCAAAATACCCATCTTGCAACTGTTTTGGTTTTTCGAGCCCGTTCTTTACGTTGAATGCATTGTCAACTACATCATACTGGTAGGATGATACCTTGACTTTGCTATTGATGTTCTTGAATTGCGGTATCTTTTCGCTAAATCTTTCTAACTGGTCCGAGGAAATATCGATCCCCACGTACTCGGAACCATCAGAGAGGTACTGAATCAATGTGAGCGGAATGTTTCCGGCGCCACAAGCGAAGTCAAGAACCTTCAAAGGCTTTGACTTGGGGAACAATGGCAAGGAATCAAAATCAACATGACGGCTTAGCTTTTCATAGGAATAGTCATCCTCTGATGTGTCGATTATATTTTCAGGTGCAAGTGGGTTGAATCCTTCTGGCTTGGAAATTCTTGCTTGCAAAATCGCATTTGAAAGAAGACCAGCAAGATCTTTCGCTTGTTTGTCGTAAGAATGCGATTTCAGTGCATTAAAGAGAGTCTGATTTGAGTCTCTAAGTTTTTCGTAGTCAGACATGGTGAGGAGATCTGGTGTATAGCGGTATTGTTGTGGATAGAATACAAATTGGATTGTTAACTGCTTTTTGAGCGTCGGTTATGTGAGTACGATCGCTCTTATATATGTATAATGTTGTCTTCAGGGATCTTATTCCGTTAGCGGCAAATGGTGTACTTCGGATATGTTCAATACGGAAGGCGAATTTGACCAGTGAAAAATACCCTGGGGGTACCGAACCTCCTTTCCGTCGCTTTTTTTGTGATCTAGATACCTGGCGGAACACGAAATTAACGAAATGCGTCAATATAATGTGCAAAAACGCTATACGCATAATCTGTAAATGACCCCGGATGGATCAGTATTCAAATGCCTACATGTCCCTGTATTTAGTGTGATACTTCCTCGCGATCATTGTGCCTCCACTTACCTGAACATTCACGTGACTAGATCATCTACCAGTAGTGCGTTTCACGTAAGCACCTACTACCTACAATGATACCGTACTCAATGTCTGTGTGTTTCATATATTGTTAGCTAAAGGTTAATTTCAGGTCTTTAATCGTTTCTAATGTCATTTCCCCAGTTTGAAATGGAGTTTCCAACCTCAGAGACTTCATTTCCAACACCATCTTGAATGTTGTCACCCACGTTGTCAAATCCTTGCTCAACATCATTTCCAAAGTTTTTCACATCGTTTGTGGCTTGTGAAAAGTCTTCCTTGACATCGTTTCCAGCATTGCTGAAAGTGTTTCCAATGGCGCTGAAAGTGCTTGAAATTTTGTCCTTGTTTTCATCGATTTCGTGGGTTGCAAAAGCACCAAGGGCAATTCCTCCAGCAGCCGCAAGACCAGCCTTCAAATAACTGGAAGTGTTAGATCCCTTGGAGCTGTTGTTACCATATGAGTCGTTGCTTCTGCTGTTACTGCCGTAGGAATTGTCATTTCCGTAGGAGTTGCTGCCTCCATAGGAATCGCTGTTCCCGTAGGAGGTACTGTTGTTACCGTAGGAGCTAGTGTTGTTACCATAAGAGTCGTTGTTTCCATACGAGTCGCGAGAGTTCCCGTAGGAGTCGTTGTTGCTTCCGTAAGAGTCACGAGAGTCTCCGTAAGATTTGCTGTTTCCGTAGGAGTCGTCGTTACCGTAACTGTCTCTGTTGTAACTCATTGTTGATGTATTGAAGGTTTGTTTGATTGAGGTTTTATATACGTCTGTGAAGTGTGCTTTCTGGTAAGTATTTCGAGTAGTTCTGAAGTCGAGTTTAGGGAGGATCTTGCTCGGTTTTATACCCCGAGGCTGCCAACGAGAGCTTCGATAAAAGGAAGAAAATCAGAGTCAGAAAGCTGGAAAAAGAAGTCATTTGGAATTTGAGTTCAAATATGTATTGTATATCTTAACGTGGCCCTAACTTGTTGCCATGGTACTTGGCCCGGCTGCTGTAATTTTCCCTAGTTTCAGTTTTATTATGGTTTCAGAGAACACGATAGAACCTTCTACGAAAGATTAGTGTGAAGGCCTAGAGGTCCCATTTGCTATGCTGAATACGTCTCTCTTAAAAATCGACATTCTCGGTTGTCGGTGATCTAAAAATCGCTTTGCTCCTGTCACTAAAACAGGTGCCAAAAAGAAGGCTTTTACACACGGACAAACAAAGACCTCGATTTGTCATCGCAACAAGATAGGTATACTTTTCACAAAGAGCTTCAAAAGACTCTGGTTGCCGGGTATAAACCCGAATTCATCTATATTTAGATAATTGCAAATTACACAAAATAAAGCATAACAGCCATATTACTGTACCGGTAACCAGGTGGTTTGAGTAAAAATGCTTTTTACCAATTTATTCGCCTGCGTGGCTGAAAATTTGGATCAGTACTTTTAGCATCCGCCCATTTGGTGCCTCTCGGCACATAGCTGGCCAATGCACGAAAGAAGCTCACAGAACCGGCAATTTTGGTGGGATTACACCTCAAAAGAAGACGTTGAGCAGATGTGCTATTTATGAGGGTTAACATCGTAGAATCAAAAAAAGCTACCTAGACACTATTTGTAACTGCACCCAGAAATCGAAAGTATTGAAAAGAAACAGTGTCTGCATAGATCTTCATCTTGAGATTTAACATTTGAAGCAGAAGTGGTAGTGAAAAGTTACTTCTCAGAATTTATTACTCAAAACGAATAGCTACGTGTATCATCATCTTGAGACTTATGTGCTTACGTATGAGAATGAAAACGTGAAACTAAGCTGGTATCTATTAAAATCCAGAAAATGCTAATAGCTTTGAAATGAAGATTGTAACGAGAGAAAGAACGAGAACGAATGAATGCTATGCTACTAATAAAAGAAAGTCGTGATTTTGGCGTGAATGATTAGAATTTGGAAAAGACAGGCTCATGGTCAATTATCGGAGAATTCTCAACATCGCTGTCGAAATCCCGTGGGAGTCTGTCAGGAGAGAACACAGAACTACAATCACTGGAGATCTCAGACGAAGCGGGCGTAGCACCGGCTTGAGCCGTGGCTGCTGCGGCATTTGAGAATGGGTTCTCCGAGACCACGGAAGAGGATGTATTTGAGGAGATAGATGAAGGGAAGCTTGGGTTGAATTTAAATGAAAAGCTTGTTTGTATTGAATGGAGTGATTTGTGGCATTTGCGAGATGCAGTGTCATTATTGGAGTTGTCATTAAATTGGTCGTGATCGGAAGATTCAAACGATCTTTTGTGAGGGTTGAAGTGGGGTGGGTTGCTAGCCTTTCTTCTGTAGCTCTTGAGAGCTCTCTTTTTAAAGTACCGTGCGTCAGGGAATTTTTGCGACGTAGGCAAGCCTTTGACGCTGTAAAAAGTTTTTCTGAGATAGAAGTTTTTGATGGAGTTATATATGGAGTGTCTCTTAAGTATGATAATAACTGAGGAGATGACCACAAAGCAGATTATCATATTTTTCAAAGATCTGTGTTCGTCAATGTATTGAGAGGACTCCTCAAACATCTTACCTCCCTGCCTGATGCTGTAATCAAAAAGACCAAGGCCGATTTCGGAGCTGGGTGAGAATTCCCCGTCCTTCGTGGGTTTGAGTATCGCTGCTCTCAGTCCCGTATCATAATAGAAATGCTCTCTAATTAGCACCGGGTCAGCTTCAGCATTGAATCTAATCATTCTCAGAAATCTAGATCTCGAGGAAATGACGAACAGTCAGGGGTCTTGTTGAAAGAAGGTTGAGTATTATGAAGTAAGATTAAGGCAGATTTTGAAGTCAACATATCTGGAATCGACGTCTTATATATATTCATTCATGCAGTTCACGATTCTATCAGCATTTTTTTCTCCCTGTGTGTTCCTGAATGGAAGCATATTAGGTACCAAGACACCCTTTGTTGCTAAAAATAATGTTGCCATATCCCCCAAAAAACCACTGAAAACCATTGGAAATGTTGCCTGAGATATTGACTTCCTATAGTTATCTGTCAATAATAGCAGAGAAAACCCAAAGTGAAGTTTAATAGTCACATAAAACGACCGCACCGCCTTTTGAAAAAACTTTGTTTTTTGCACCTTGAGTTTTGTAAGCATTTATGCCCACAGTCTAGTTTTCTGCCCATCTAAGATTCAAACGGAAATGGAGTGGAACCCTTTCATGTATTGCGAAACCCTTGCAACACACAGTATAAAGGATCGGCACAGTTTAGTGAGTTGCTGTGATCGCTCTTTATGCACATTCTCACCCTAATCATCGGTGTTGCACCTGAAGATCATTGGTGATAGATCGTCTATAGGGAGAAAATATTGGTAAAGGAAAACATTGAAAGATCCACATAGCAGTGCAAAACTGGGCGATCAAAAAGACACAGTGATGCACACTTGTAACTCCTTCGATGATAATTAATAACACGCGCAAGGACACATGATAAAAAAATCATCAATCGGTATTGTACAGTAGCAACCTTGCAATACGATATCGTTACCCCTTCAATCAATTAATGAATGCGACTAACGACTAACTTGTTTGCTATCAATTTAATGAATAGGACGGGCAAAAGTTTTCAAGTGAGACATTTTAGGGAGGCTCCTTAATTCCTCCCTCCCCCCTCCTCCGGTGGCATCCGCGATAACTTTTTTTCTAAGCAAAGAGTCCGCGCGGGCCTTTTCCTTGCGCTGCTGCTCCTGTGTGGAAAGAAAATTTCTCACATACGTTGTGAGACACAATACAATACATAACATTTTCATGTTCCACCAACGATGAAACTGATTGTGTGCCTGAGACATGCTGATTTCTTAAGACAGACACAAACGAAAAGAGAAAAAAAATTAGCAGCTGGCCAACCACAACGCGCAACGAAACAGAAATGATTGGTGAAATCTGAGTCCAGCCTCCTTGTCCACAGTAGTCTAGCTCTGTAAGGGGGCAAACATGATCAACTCAGATTCATATTCTCAGACATGGAATAATGCAGATAGGAAAATCTCACAGCTCTATGTGCTTGTTTTGAATGAATTTTTTTGGTGTTTACACACCAAACAGCTTCTCATAACTGTCACTGTCCCAAAATGGTCAGTAATCACCTTTTCTCATTAATCGGAAACACAGATGAGTACATGGTTAAAGACATGGTAAACATTGCCCCTGGTCACAATAGGCCCTGGCTACTAAGACATACCAATCTTGGCTGAATGAGTAGTTACTTACTTCTTTGGTCAGCCTTTGCAATCCGAGGATTTGCCTGTGAAATACCTGAACATCACATGACCCGCTACTGACTGATTGGGAATAAGAAACAAGAAGATTGATAGATTCAGGAACGTGGAACATCCGGTTTCTGATTACTTTCAATATCTCCTGGAATCTGTGACACTTTATTACAGATTGATCGGTATCCAAGACACTTTGACCTACTGTCTGGCTTCATCCTTGATCGGAAATTGGGCGTATGGAGTTGAAGGAAGACCTGTTGGTAACATGCGCTCGGGGGTTTTGTGATCAAATTGGGTCATTACGTATCGCGCTTTGCTGATATAGGATCATTCTGGGGGTAAGGGCATTTTTTTTTCTTGAATACTTCTCCTTTGAAAAAACTCTCAAATAAAGTACATTGGAGAGAGTAACGAGTAAGTAATTGAGAGTCTAGAGCGTTCATGCTGTATCTGGATGGTTCATGCTGTATCTGGACGGTTCATGCTGTATCTGGACGGTCCACACAGTTTCAATGAGGTATCCATTCAGTTATCTTTGCACGTTTCATGCTCACATTTCAGCCTCAATAGGAACAATAATGGGAGGACTAGTACAGGCTGTTTAGGACGTAGAGTGAATTACTTAATGTGTGTTTCATCTTCTCTTTCATTATCATATACTCTTTTGCTCAGTCCCACAATTGTAAAAAGAACCATCTTGTAGCTTTTATCTGGTAAAAAAAGTCACAAAAAAAATCACTTTAAAAATGTCAGTAGGATACAAAACCTATATCTTTGTACATCTAAGACAATGTATTTTTGTGGTACTGGAGTGTCTGCGCTCACAAAACAGTGTAAGCCAAGATTACTCCCGATCAATCCCAAAAACTCTCCAACGAGAATCATGTTGAGAAAAATACATGCACTTCCAAGTGGGTCCGCATCGACGGTATACCTTCCTCTTTTTTTTTCTCGAATAATCGGAAAAGAAATGCATGGAAATACAGGGAACCCATTACTAATATGCGAAGGCAAAACTGGCGGTGAAAATTTGATGCGAATACATAAAAGGTCAAACCCTATCAGTTCTTTGTGAAATGCGGAATGAATAAATCCTCTTTTCTTTAGAAAAAGCCGTTGTTCAAGCAGTGTGAAGTGTGACACATTAATACAAAATAGAGAGAAATGTTCCATTGTCGGTATAATAAGGTGGCGACCGAGTTACCGTATCATTCTGATAAGGCTTTATTATCGCCTTTGGTTTTGGAGCAGCTATTGGAAGATCAGTTTCAAGAGCTCCCAACGCCCTTGATCTTCAAAGTAAGAAATCTAAGCAACGGAAAAGTGGCGCATATTGGCGTGAAAGAGTTTACTGCTGACAATAACGACGTGGTGTTGCCGGGGGCCATCAGCGACAGACTAGCGTTAAAGGATGAGGCGTCATCAGACGACGAGCAATACTTGGAACTAGAATTGGCGAAATCAATACCCAAGGGCGAAGCACTCACCCTCAAATCACAGGATGTGAACAATTCAAACATCATAAGCTTGAAGTTTTTCCTTGAGGCTTATTTGACGAATTACTACACAACGTTATCAAAGGGCGACACCTTGATAATTACTCATGACAAGACTACACACGCATTTTACATTTCGGAAACTTCTCCTGCGGACACTATATGTATCATAAACACCGATTTAAACTTTGATTTGGAGCCTATGAATGACGAGGAGGCTGGAAAGTTTTTGCAATTTAAACAAAGCATTTTGAAGGATGAAGACACAGAGAAGATCAGAGATAGCGAACATGTTTTGGTGAACAAGAACGTCCAAGGGACCTTGACTGTAAAAGAGTTGGATCTACTTGAAAATAATGACGCTACAGTGGATTTTAAGTCTCTCAGGCCCAGAGTCATAGAGACAATATATAAAATCCCCATCAACCTATCCAAAGGGGACTACCACTTCATAATCGACGGCATCAACGGATCCGACGTCGAGACTGTGAAGTTTGATCTTTTGGTGTCCAACGACCAATACATCTCAGACACTTGTTTTATATGGTCAAGCATCGACAGCGGAATACGGACAAATTATGAACGGGAGTTAATAATAAAGAGCGACGATGCTCGATTGATAAACAAAGAGTCTCTTTATCTTGCAGGATTCTTGTGGGAGTCAGCATCAAGTTCCTCTGTAAGTGTGAGAATCTTCCAAGAACACAAAACCGGCGAGACTGAGGATAAGAGAGAACACACGAACGAAGTGAGATGCGGAAACTGCGGTAATTTCGTCAATAAAGACAAGTTTTTCATGCACGAGACTTTCTGCTTGAGAAACAACATCAAATGTCCTAAAGGCTGTGAGCAGATATTTCTCAAACAGATCCCCGATACTCATTGGCATTGTGAGTCGTCTTTTGGGAACTCGCTAGAGTCTTTAGCCAAGCACCAAAACTTCGCACACTCTCTGGATAGCGATACCAAAACGTGCAGAGACTGTCATGAAGGTCCGTTTTTAAGTCCCATAGAATTGGCCCAACATAGAGCTGTCTATTGCGAGTTCAAGCTCCACGAATGCCAATTCTGCCACTTAATTCTTCCAAAGGGAAAATCCACACCCGAGGACTTAATATTGAATCTCTCGCACCATGAAAACACTGTATGTGGGGCAAAGACCACCGAGTGCTACAAATGCCACATGATTGTCAAGTATAAGAATCTTGCCTCACATCTCAGACTCCACGAAATCAAGCGGGTAGAGAGCTTTGTGAATAGCAGCAGGAAATTGGTCGCATGCAGCAATGTCAATTGCGGAAACACACTATTTGTAGGTGCAACAGAGCGTGAAACGGATGTCAATAAAGTTTTTCGATTGTGCGACCAATGTTTCAGTCAATTCTATGCTAGTGGACATGATCCAGACCACAAGAAGCTCTATTCGCGGTTTGAGAGAAAATACATGATCCAATTGACTAGAGGATGCGGAAATACCGAGTTTTGCACGAACCCCATCTGTCTTTCGTCAGGAATCTTCCCGCGGGGCAAGCCTGTCAAAGAGGTGTTCAGATACGTGAAGGATGAGTTGATGGCTAGAATACCTCCCATAGAAGCGATCCAAACCAAAGGAACAGCCCCTTGGTTCTCTTTCTGTGTGGACGAGGTTGTTAGTAAAAGAAAGAAGCTTATAGATTTCTACTGCGAGAACTACCCTGATTTGTTGAGCGAGTACGGACCAAACTGGGTCAAAAAGAGTATCAATGAGCTACGTGTCGACAGTATAGACGAAATAGGCGCAATCAAAAGGTGGCTACGCGAAAACGGCATTTCAAAGAGGGAGCTTGGGGGCTAGGCTTATGCGTTGTCGGTGATGGCGGTTTATGCGGAGTAAGCGTCGGAGATCAAATCGATAACTGTCACCGCTGAAGCGGAGATTTTCCAAATCAGGGCATTTGGCCGATTTTTACGATGAGGGGGTTTCCCTTTTGATTTTCTATATAAATATAGGAGGATTTTCCCCGATGAAAAATAAATAATGGACTGTGGAAGTCGAACGGGATTTGACAATTTGAATACGATTCGTTACGTAAGAAAAAAGAAACAGCATTTAGAAAAGAAACAGGCACTAGTGACGAACTCTAATTACGGAAAGGTACGCTAATGGTGAAAATATTGATCGTGGGGGGCTCATATGGGGGGGTTGCAGCTCTCAAAACTCTCGTGAGCGGTGTGGCCAAACGGGCGGGAAATCCAGCGTTCCAGAATACGAAAGTAGACATCACAATGGTGGATCCCAGAGCAGGGTTTCTCAATATCATGGGGGCCCCGAGATATGTGCTCGATCCCGAATTTGCTAGAGACTGCTATGTCTCACTAGACAAATACGGGATTCCCTGGAGCGAAGTCGATTTATTGCCTGGTGTTGGCACTAGAGGGGGCAGTGTCGCAGATAGCGGGAAAAGTGAAAATTTCACGGGTCCGCAAGGTGAAGAGATTCCGAGTTCCCTGTTGAAAAATTTAAGGTTGAAATTTGTTCAGGGCGTTGTGGAAAACATGGCCACAAACTCGGCCGATGTTTCAAAGAGAGAAGCCAAAAGAAACAGATACCCTGTAGAGCTCACGGAACCTAGCAAAGACTCTATTGGGGCGGCTGCCCCTGGCAGCGAAAAATTGGGACAAACTGTATCGTTTGACTATTGCGTGCTTGCGACGGGAAGAACCCGCAATTGGCCGTTTGACCCTGTTGGAACCACCAAGGTCTCGTATCTCAAAGAGATGGAGTTATCGCGCAACATGTTGGAGAGCTCCTCAAAGACCCACGTGATTGGCGGTGGGGCCCTCGGAATTGAGATGGCCGGGGAGTTGAAGCAGCAGTTCCCCCAACATGCGGTGACAATTGTCCATCCACACAAACTGCTTCCACCCGAACCGCTTCTCCCACTGGAGTTCAAGGAAGCGGTGATGGAAAAGATCGAGGCTCGGGGGATCAATCTTTTGTTGGGCAAGCGTGTCGATCGCGAGGAAGACGGACACGTGGTGATGAGGGACGGGCTGAAGGTGTCGAGTGATTTGAATTTGTGGTGCAATTTCCACAAAGGGAACATTGACTATCTCCAAAACAGCAGCGCGTTCAGGGAAAGCTGCATGTTGATGTCGGGGGAGGTGCGAGTGAACGAAAAGTTGCAGGTGCGTTCGGAAAAGCGGGATTTTCAACACATTTTCGCAATTGGGGACTTGATCAGCATCCCGGGAGAAATCAAGAAGGCGTCGCTAGCGTTGAAGACGGGAGTGTTGGCCGCCAGCAACATACTAGACAGCATATACAATGGCGGGCGGAACCAAACTGCGGTGAGCACGCCGCGGGCTCCACGAGGAAAAATGGCGATCGTGATAGGGTCGCAGACAGCGGTGCAGGTGACAGCGGAAGGGCGGATAATCACTGATCCGGAGAGGGTGCTTGCGAATTACAAGGACTACAAGAATGCGAAGATCAGAAGAATCTTGGGATTGCAGGAGGAGTCGTAGGCATGCAATATAATCCGAGTGTGGATGTAATTGGTAGCTGGATGCTACTCAACAGATAGATGTAGATAGATAATTGAGCAGATACTGACTGCAGCTGTACAGTGTCTACGACTTGCTACTCAACAGATAAATGTAGATAGATAATGAAGCCAATACAAATTGACCGCAGCTGTACGGTGTCTACGACTTGCTACTCAACAGATAAATGTAGATAGATAATGAAGCTAATACAAATTGACCGCAGCTGTACGGTGTCTACGACTTGCTACTCAACAGATAGATGTAGATAGATAATGAAGCTAATACAAATTGACCGCAGCTGTACAGTGTTATGTCTGTAGATACAAAGGCTGTGTGCAAACAGACGTTCTGACGCATGTCTATGGATAAACACCCAAACCGGAGTAACAGCAAATGCATGTCTGTAGATAGACAAGTGAACCTGTAGATGCCGCCGCGATGCATGTCTTGATAACACATACCGAGTGTATCGCAGCATTTTCTACATGTATTACGAAACAGTCGCACAGTTGTGCACACGTATACACTACTAGTGGATATATCCACTACTAGCTTCCCATCGCGTTTATCGCGTATAAGCGTGGGCAAGTTGGGGCCACCTCCACCCATTTCATACCGATTATTAATCATTTGCTATCGGGCAGATTCAGCCTCACTCTGGAATATACATTGCCCAATTCGGCCTGTTCGAGAAAAAAGAAAAGTCAAATTTGATCGATCGAAGCAAAAAAGATTTCCGCTCCCGACCATACGAACCAAGTACGAGCCATTGCGGAAAAAAAGAAAAACAAACAAACATCTGCACTACGGAACCGGAGAGCAAAGCAGAAAAAAATTGCCGGAAAACTTTTGAACTCCACATCCGGGAGGGGCTATCGCAGGTAGGGCCCACCCAGTACCCGCCCAGCACCCCCCCAGACCCACCCGTACTTTTTTTCCCGTTTTTGGGCCCACGCCCAAGCAACCGTGGATTGTTTGCGCAAAACCCAAAAGTCCCAAATCTTCGATAACCAAAACATATAAATACACACAAGTCTGCCGTTTCCCACGGTTGCTCAGGATTTCTCTTGTTGAAATCTCGCCAAAACCACCAGCTGGCTCTAGATTTTCGGTACAATGAGCAAGGATACCCCAGAGAAAATCAGCAAGGACAGCGACAGCTTTTCGGACGACCACGAGGCCGCTCCGTACGAGGGTTTCGACCGCGGGGTTGCCGCAGAGGTCAAGCAGCTTGCACGGACGTTTTCGCGGTCGTCGTTGCACTCGGTGGCCTCGAACGGCTCGGGATTGTCGAGCTTCTCGAAGGTCCCGGGGGTTGTTCCCTTTGTGGGCGAGATCCAGGACCCCAAACTCGACCCCGAGTCGGACCTGTTCGACTCCAAGTACTGGGTGATGAACCTCAAGAAGTTGATGAACAACGACCCGGACTACTACAAGCACCTGACGCTTGGGGTGACCTTCAAGAACCTCCGGGCCTACGGAACAGCCACCGACGCAGACTACCAGGTCACGGTGGACAACATCATCCCGAAGTACGCCAAGATTGCGCTTGACCTCGCACGCGGCAAAAAACTGCCAACGTTTGACATTTTGAAGCCTATGGACGGGCTCATCAAGCCGGGCGAGGTGTGCGTGGTGTTGGGGAAGCCGGGGGCCGGGTGCCTGACGTTTTTGAAGACGATTGCCACCCACACGTACGGCTACCACGTGGACCCGCAGTCGGAGATCTCGTTCGACGGAATCTCCCCGAATGACATCGCAAAGCACTACCGGGGCGAGGTTGCGTACTGCGCGGAGACGGAAATCCACTTTCCGCACCTCTCGGTGGGCGACACCCTCAAGTTCGCCGCCAAGTTGCGCACCCCCGAAAACCGCCCGCAGGGGGTGTCACGTGAGGCGTTTGCCGAGCACGTGACGAATGTGATCATGGCGACGTACGGGCTCCTGCACACGAAGCACACCAAGGTGGGGAACGACTTTGTGCGCGGGGTGTCTGGCGGGGAGCGCAAGCGTGTTTCGATCTGCGAGGTTGCGCTTTCGGGCGCGAAGATCCAGTGCTGGGACAACTCGACGCGGGGCCTCGACTCTGCGACGGCGTTGGAGTTTATCCGGGCGTTGAAGACGCTGGCGGTTGTGGAGCGCACCGCGTCGTTGATTGCGATCTACCAGTGCCTGCAGGACGCGTACGACTTGTTTGACAAGGTGCAGTTGCTCTACGAGGGCTACCAGATCTTCTTTGGCAGCGCAGCGAAGGCCAAGCAGTTTTTCGTGAAGATGGGCTACGAGTGCCCCCAGAGACAGACGGACGCGGACTTTTTGACGTCGTTGACGTCGCCTGCGGAGCGTGTGGTGCGCAAGGGCTTTGAGCACAAGGTGGCGCGCACCCCGAAGGAGTTCTACGAGTACTGGCTCAACTCGCCGGAGCACGAGGAGCTCTTGCAGGAAATCGACGACTACAACAGCCGGGTGGGCACGGACGCGGCCGAGCAGTTCAAGGAGGCGCACGTGGCCAAGCAGGCGCGCCACGCAAACCCGCGCCTGCCCTTCACGGTGACGTTTGGGATGCAGATCCGGTACCTCATGCAGAGAAACGTGTTGCGGACCAAGGGGGACCCCTCGATCACGCTTTTCTCTGTGCTTGGGAACACGATGATGGGCCTCATCTGCGCGTCGGTGTTCTACAACCTCCCGCACACCACGGGGTCCTTCTACATGCGGACGGCGGGGCTTTTCTTTGCGGTGTTGTTCAATGCGTTTGGGTCGCTTTTGGAGATCTTCTCGTTGTACGAGTCGCGGCCGATTGTCGAGAAGCACAAGACGTATGCGTTGTACCACCCTGCCGCGGACGCGTTTGCCTCGATTGTCACGGAGTTGCCGCCCAAGTTGGCGCAGTGCATTGCGTTCAACCTCATTTTCTACTTCATGATCAACCTCCGCCGCACGCCAGGGCACTTCTTCTTCTACCTCCTCGTCAACTTCACCGCGACCTTGGCGATGTCGCACATCTTCCGGACCATCGGCGCGGCCACCAAGACGCTTTCGGAGGCAATGACGCCTGCGTCGATCTTGTTGCTTGCGTTGACGATCTTCACCGGGTTTGTCATTCCGACCCCGTTGATGCACGGGTGGTGCCGGTGGATCAACTACCTCGACCCTGTGGCGTACGCGTTTGAGGCGCTTGTGGCGAACGAGTTCCACGGGCGCAACTTTGAGTGCGGCAGCTTCATTCCGAACGGCGCCGGGTACCCGACGGCGGGCCGCAACCGCATCTGCTCGGTTGTGTCGGCCACCGCGGGCGACATCACCGTCAACGGCGACGCGTACATCGAGGTGTCGTACAAGTACCGCTGGGTGCACCGCTGGAGAAACTGGGGCATTCTTGTGTCGTTTGCGGTGTTCTTTTTGTTCACATATGTGGTGACGTGCGAGTTCAACAAGGGCGCAATGCAGAAGGGCGAGGTGCTTCTCTTCCAGAAGCGGTCGCTCAAGCGGGCCAAGCAGGTGGTTGCGGACGTCGAGGCCGGCGCAGCGGAGAAGATCTCGCCTGCGGACGAGGGCCTGAGCTCGGACCTGGACGGAATGAGCCCCGAGGAGCTCGCCAAGAAGCCCGTGTTCCACTGGAAGGACATCACGTACCAGGTGCCCATCAAGGGCGAGGGCGACCGGGTGATCCTCAACGAGGTGAGCGGTTTTGTCAAGCCGGGGACGGTCACGGCGCTCATGGGGGCCTCCGGGGCCGGAAAGACGACGCTCCTCAACGCGTTGTCGGAGCGCTTGACCTCGGGGGTCATCACCAACGGGCTGCGCATGGTCAACGGGCACCCCTTGGACAAGTCCTTCCAGCGGTCCATCGGCTACGTGCAGCAGCAGGACCTCCACCTCCAGACGCTGACGGTGCGCGAGGCGTTGATCTTCTCGGCGGAGTTGCGCCAGCCGCAGACGGTGTCGCGTGCGGAGAAGGCTGCCTACGTCGACTATGTGATCGACCTCCTTGAGATGGGCCCCTATGCGGACGCGGTTGTGGGCGTCCCTGGCGAGGGGCTCAATGTCGAGCAGCGCAAGCGGTTGACCATCGGCGTGGAGTTGGCCGGAAAGCCGGAGCTTTTGATCTTCCTCGACGAGCCGACCTCCGGGCTCGACTCGCAGACCGCGTGGTCCATCTGCAAGTTGATCCGCAAGTTGGCCAACCACGGCCAGGCCATTCTCTGCACGATCCACCAGCCCTCGGCGATCCTCATCCAGGAGTTCGACGCGTTGCTCTTCCTCCAGCGCGGCGGCCAGACGGTCTATTTCGGCGAGCTTGGCGACGGCTGCCACACGATGATCGACTACTTTGAGAGCCACGGCGCGCCTAAGTGTCCGCCGGAGGCCAACCCCGCCGAGTGGATGCTCGAGGTGATCGGCGCGGCGCCCGGCTCGCACGCAAACCAGAACTACCACGACGTCTGGAAGGGCAGCGCGCAGTACAGGGCGCTCATGGACGAGTTGGCACGCATGGAGCGCGAATTGGCGGCGTTGCCCGTCAACGAGGACCCCGAGAAGTTCAAGACGTTTGCCCTGCCCCTCTGGAAGCAGTACTTGTTGGTGACCCACCGGGTGTTCCAGCAGACATGGCGCACGCCCTCGTACATCTACTCGAAGCTCCTCCTTGCCGTGTCGTCCTCGCTCTTCAACGGGTTCTCGTTCTTCAAGGCCAACAAGTCCTTGGCCGGGCTCCAGTCGCAGCTTTTCTCGGTGTTTATGTTCTTGGTCATCTTCAACACGTTGGTGCAGCAGTACCTCCCGAACTTTGTCTTCCAGAGAGACCTCTACGAGGTGCGCGAGCGCCCGTCCAAGACGTTCTCGTGGGTCGCCTTCATCACGGCGCAGATCACCTCTGAGATCCCGTGGCAGATCGTTGCGGGGACCCTTGCGTTCTTCTGCTGGTACTACCCGATCGGGCTCTACAACAACGCGGCAGAGGCCGGCGACGTGCACGGCCGCGGGGCCATCATGTGGGTGCTTGTGATCCTTTTCTTTGTGTACACGTCGACGATGGCCCAGGCGGCGATTTCGTTCATGGAGCTTGCCGACAACGCCGCCAACTTGTGCAGTTTGTTGTTCTCGATGTGCTTGACGTTCTGCGGGGTGCTTGCCTCCAAGGAGGCCTTGCCGGGGTTCTGGATCTTCATGTACAGGGTCAATCCGTTCAGCTACTTGGTGGCCGCCATCATGTCCACCGCGGTGGCCGATTCGTCGGTCACCTGCTCCCTGAGCGAGTACTCGGTGTTCCCGCCTCCTGAGGGGCAGACGTGCGCGCAGTACATGGCCAAGTACATGGCCAAGGCCGGGGGCTACTTGTTGGAGGAGTCCAAGAACTCGACCTCGTCGTGCCACTTCTGCTCGATCAAGAACACGGACGTGTTTTTGTCTGAGTTCAGCATCAAGAACTCTGAGGTTGGGCGCAACATTGGGATTTTCATCTGCTTTATTGCCGTCAACATCATGGCCACCGTGTTGTTCTACTGGGTTGCCAGAGTTCCTAAGGGCAACAACAAGAGAAAGACTTAGGTGCCATTATCCTACTATACCATTCCATCAATTACATACCATAGACCAGATACAATTATATACATTTAATTCAGATTCAATTCACTTCGTATTCAGTTCGTATTCAGTTCGTATTCACATCGTATTCATAGGTGGCATGTAGGTGTAAGTAGGGCTGTAGGTGCAAGTAGGGCAGTAGATTGATGCAAATGTCCTCCATCAATTACATACCATAGACCAGATACAATTATATACATTTAAATCAGATTCAATTCACTTCGTATTCATAGGTGGCATGTAGGTGTAAGTAGGGCTGTAGGTGCAAATAGGGCTGTAGGTGTAAGTAGGGCTGTAGATGCACTTATTCTGGGCTATTAGATTGACGTATATTTTTCTTACATGGCTTGTAGATTGACGTACCTTCTTTTTCTTACATGGCTTGTAGATTGCCGCATACACTTATTCTAGGCTAGACTGACCCATACACTTCTTATTCTCGGCTAGATTGACCCATACACTTCTGATTCTCACATAGCTTGTAAATTTGACCCATACACTTCTTATTCGGGACTATTATAGACTCTGACCCATACACTTCTTATTCGGGGCTATTGTAGACTCTGACGCTTACACTTCTTATTCTGGGCTAGATTGACGCATGAACTTCTTATTCTAGGCTAGACTGACCCATACACTTATTCTCACATAGCTTGTATCAATAATTGACTCAATAATATCCCCTCTTGCTACTGCTCTGCCATCATCTCCTATACTTGATCTTTCTGAACCGAAAACTGAGCTCCAACCGTCCATTCACATACGCCTTCCGCGCTTTCCCACTCCATTCTCGCCGAACTATCTGGAAAATCAACGGCTGATACCTATCCGCCTCACTGGGCCCCTCTTCAACCTCTTTCCGCCGTAGCCCTCGCATCCTACCGGCCTCCGCTCGCTTCGCCCGTTTGTCTGTTGTAACGTAAAACTTGATCAAACACGTAGTGTCTCCATATCGCTTGTATATCGACACATATTCGTCCTCCTTGGGCCAGTCCCCGGATATTCCTTCCCGTGCCCGTGTCTCCTCGGTGTCGGGAAGTATTTTGAACGCCGGAATCTTGTTTTTGGGCAAATGCGGATAGAAAATAATAAACTCGTATCCAGAGATGCATTTTGGCGGCGGATTGTCGTCCAATAAACTGTAATGCGCCTTATTGTAGGAATTCCATTCGTATCCCAAATTGAACATAGTTCTAAATCTAGGAGTGATTTTGCCTTCTATTTCTGGCATAAGATTAGTAATGTGATCCATCCGCTGCTCGTCCTCGTCCATTGACAAAAAACTCCGTCTAACCTTCTTTTCGGTGCTGATCACTGCCTTTTCCTCAAGGTCAAGAATCGTTTCCGACAAGGATTTGTGTCTCGCATAGAACTCTTGCTTTAGACTTGCATATCGGTTGTTCACAACCTCCACCGCCCGAGCCTCGTCAAAGGATCTCAATCTGCTGTCAATAATCTTCAACACTTCCTGCCAAAATTTTGAATCTTCATCATTGGATCCATCGCTTTCATCTTTGTATGCCTCGACAATCTGCCGTCGCAATTCCTTCATCTCATTCTCGCACTTACCCTCCAAGAACTGCCTGCAATCCTTGGTCACTTCACCACAATCATCATCATTTCCCTCTTCCTCATAACTACATCTATGGTGCGCATACCGCTCCAATTGTTCCCAATCATCACAGATGCGCCGCACTTGCGCGTCCCATTGCAAGCAGCTTGTGGATAGTTGCCGAAGGTTTGCAATTTCGTCTACTGTAGCCCCCCAAGAGCCTTTAAATTGGGCATCTTGGGTTATTTGAACAAACTCTTCATGTTTCGATTTGTCGTACCTTTTGCACACGATCCATAGATTTTTCAAGAATTGGTCGTCTTTTTCAAGAAACATCAACTGGTAGCAGTCTAGGATAATGTATATTGCCAACACATCAATCAATCCCCCACGACGGTTGAATAGTTTGTACACCGTGCTGAGAAAATTCTGACGTAATTCGAACAAGTCTGGGGTATTGAGCCATTTCTGATACCGCTCTTGCTGAAGCCTTTTGGAATGGACGTTTGGTACGTAGTGCAGTGATTGTTGATCCCTATTTTTTGGATATCTCCCCATTATTTTTACCTTTTCTGTACGGTGCAGAGGCACCTCCCAACATAGTCCGTTATGGATCATTCAGAGGTTAGGAATGTGGGAACTGAAGCCTTCTTATTCAGAGTGGGCATCGCTAGTTGATGGGGGATCTCTACATGGAAAAAAGTTGGTTGGAACCATCGTCACATGACATTTTATTTAAGGTTTGCTTGCTATTTCCGTTTTGGGTCGGAATCAGTATATTAACAAGTCGAGATAAATATTTAGTGGATGATTTACGGAGTATGAATTGAATAAAAGTACATCAAACCGAATATATTTGGTGCTTTGGTTGATCCACACAGCGATGGAATGTATACCATTTGCAGCTATTGTTGTTTGTATTACTAATTATGGGACAAAAGTGGGATGGAACTGCGGGATCAATTCTGTTAGAGAACAATGGCTGTGGGATCAATTCATGCGCCTTCTATGAGGCGAGACCCGATTATTGCCGATTGACGACTCTGTTCAATTCAGTCTCAAATTTTCCTTGTTGTATTTAGTGAGGGGAATCCTTGGCGTGGTCCTCACACTTCATGGCTCTTTTATACAAAAACACAAATTTGTGGTTCAGGGAGATTTGAGCTTGAACAGAGTTTTTACGCTGATCTGCCCAAAAACAAAAATCCGTGAAAATGTACACCTCGTTACACCAATGTACATCAGTACACCAACCCAATTCGCCTCATATGAATAACGTCTGTGGCAAAGGCATTTAAGTGTCAGGTATATGGCTGTCTAACTGGAAAAGCACCAAACGGTATACCTACAGCTGCAGCTGGTTAGGAAACACATTTTCCGTTACAATACATACTCACAATATGTTGCCCAACAGTAGCTCCCACAACTGCTCTTAAACCTGACGGTGTTCAACAAGCATCACCAATATAACACCACACAATCACGGTCATACCAAACAATCGTACCCCCGAATTAGCGTTCTACCGAATTTCCCCTCTGACGTCGCAGTCCACCGATATTTCAGCGACAGATAAAGCTTCATAAACTTAACATCAACAACATTTGAAACCAGGTCAGTTCCACGTGCTAGGTGCGCCATCGCGCAGACCTTCCTACCCCATTTATAGAGTTCCTGTAGATCCTTAATAGCTTGCTTCACCAGCAGCCAGGTCACGTCCAATTGAATAATCCGATAACTTATCCCCCCCCATCATAGGCGTCGCAAATTTCATATCAACCCGCATTTTACTACACTACTTGGCCTAAAGACCGACGGTTTTACAAATTGCAATGTCCCCATTTTTCGCCTACTGAAGCTCCTGAAGCGAGACCCCGCTAGTGAGCTGCACCTCAATTTATACCGGTTTAATTGGTTGGTGCTAGTGGTGTCTAAAAACTACAGTACGTGTGGGGAATGCTCGGACTTGCCTTGCAGGCTTTCTTTAGCGACCTTTCGAGGAAGATATGATGAAAAAAATTTTTTTTTTTTTCAGCTGCTCCTCGATAGGCCCTTTTTGTGCCCATCCTATGGAATTACTCATATACGCACTAATAAAAATCTATAGAAAAAGTCCAGGCAAGAAAAATTTTCCGGGCCCTACTCAGATAGAAATAGGAAGTAGAGGTTGGAAGGCCATCTCTCGTTAGGCATCTTAATCTCCGAGCTGGTGAGAACATCCAGGGATCTCAGTATCGTACAGCCATATCAAACAGTCAACTTTATCTCGTATCATGTGTGGAGTTATCGGATTAGTCGTAGCCAACAAGAAACAGTCGGTTTCCCCGGAGCTCTTGGAGGCCACGATGTATTTGCAGCACAGAGGCCAGGACGCAGCCGGAATGGTGACCAACGGGCCTAGGGGGCGTTTCTACCAGTGCAAAGGGAACGGAATGGCCAAGGATGTCTTCACCGAGAAGCGTATGGCCGGACTTGTAGGCAACATGGGGATTGCGCATCTTCGTTACCCCACTGCAGGAACCAGCTCTAACAGCGAGGCCCAGCCCTTTTACGTCAACTCCCCGTACGGAATTGCGTTGTCACACAACGGGAACTTGGTTAATGCCGAGCATCTCAGAGAATACTTGGACAAGGAGGTTCACAGACACATCAACACCGACAGTGATTCCGAATTGTTGTTGAACATCTTTGCAGCAAAGCTTGACACCTACAACAAGGCAAGAGTCAACAACGAAGACATTTTTAGCGCCTTGAAGGGTGTCTATGACGAATGTCGCGGGGCCTACGCCTGTACAGGAATGGTTGCCGGGTTCTGTTTGTTTGGGTTCCGTGATCCTAACGGAATAAGACCTTTGTTGTATGGGCAAAGACCTTCCGCCGATAGACCCGGGGAGTTGGATTACATGATTGCCTCGGAGTCGATCGCCCTTGAGGCCCAGGGCTTCACCAACTTGAGGGATTTCAAGCCCGGTGAGGGTGTTGTGATCCCATTGGACACAATGAAGCCTGAATTCAGACAGATAGTGCCTGCCAAGACCTACACCCCAGATATCTTCGAGTATGTCTACTTTGCGCGCACAGACTCGATTCTTGACGGTATTTCTGTCTACCGGTCGCGTATTGCTATGGGAGAAAAGCTTGCTGCAACCATACGCGAAAAGCTTCGGGAAACTAACGAAACCATTGACGTAGTTATACCTGTTCCAGACACCGCAAGACATTCGGCCTTGGCTTGTGCCGTTTCGTTGAATGTCCCATACAGAGAGGGATTTATAAAGAACAGATACATTGGGCGTACGTTTATCATGCCTAACCAAAAAGAAAGAGTGTCGTCTGTGAGAAAGAAGTTGAATGCCATGTCGTTAGAGTTCACTGGGCGTAACGTGCTTCTTGTGGACGACTCTATTGTGAGAGGAACCACATCCAAGGAGATTGTGGCCATGGCCAGAGAGGCAGGAGCCAAAAAGGTTTATTTCGCCTCTTGTGCTCCAGCCATCCGGTTCAACCACATTTACGGTATCGATTTGGCAGACACCCGTGCCCTTGTGGCTTACGACCGTACAGAAGAGGAAATTTCCGAGGCCATTGGTGCCGACAGCGTCATCTACCAAAAACTTGAGGATTTGAAGGCATGCTGTTCTACCGACGAGATCAAGGACTTCGAGGTGGGTGTTTTCACTGGTGATTACATCACAGGGGCCGAGGATGGATATTTGCAGGAGTTGGAAAAGATAAGAGCCCAGAATCAAAGAATCAAGGCGCTTGCTGCCAAGAGAAAGGCTCAGCACGCAGAGGACGTTGCCACAGCTACCGAGATGATCAACAACGTTGCTGCAGACACAGACATAGGCTTGTACAATGTTGGGGATTATTGATATTGGGGATTGCCGGAGATTTTGCCGGGGAAGGTGTAGAATGAATATAGTAGAACTAAAGGATGTTGTAGATCGAATAGAAATATCGAACATCTACGAACAAAATGCATTAGATTGGGCAAATGGTTGCTAGATTGCAGTATAGAATATGAATATATTAAAAAAAAGGAAAAGTTGTAGATGAGCCAAGAATTTGAGGCATTTGTGAGAATGGGGCTGTCGTAGATTTTAGCATAGAGTTTCTAGATGTCATTTTGGAACATGAACATATTGGAGATTAAGAAGGTTATTGTACATTCAATACAACAGTAGATGCGTTTTGCGCTCACAAGACATTAGAAACTCCCGGATGTAAAGTCACGGTGCACTAAGATTGCCAGTTTTCCGCTATATACTGAATTGTAATTGTGGTAACGGGTGATTCAGACAATACTGTCGCCACTTACATTACTTCTGAAAGTCTATCAAATCTGCAGAAATAAAGCACCAACAATCTCATGTCATCACCGTAATTATGCCAAATCTTATCTTGGTCCAAATTCGGCTATGCTATTGTTTCAAAGCCACAGATAACAATAGATCTGCACAGAAAAGAGAGCATGCATCGATTAGACTTTATCATGAAAACATGCACACCACCATTTTACAAACACTGCCATTCAGTATGAATTATTAAATTACTACATTATATCATGTATATATGCATATGCTCACGCAACAAGAAATCAACTATATATCCCCTGCGTCAACAACTGGAACTGGTCGTAAAGCCTCGTGTAGAGACTGTTCATCGACTTCTGAATTAAAACCGTTTCCACAAAATCCTCGGCTTCTGCGTCCGACAAATGGAGCTGGAACCGCTGTTTCAACTGGTTGGCTGTCTGGTCGCCTGCCTTGAAACAAGGCAACAACGAGTCTCTTTGCATCAACTCCACCATCTGCACAATATGCTCCGAGTGGCGTCTCACCGCAAGGAACGCCTGTTTCATCAACGTCTTGAATTGTGCAAAGCACTCGCTATCAACACCGCCCAATATCTCCACATATTCGCTGGTAAACTTGAACGGAGCCGCCTCAAAGCCTACCGATCCCGGAGAGTTAGATAGAAAGAACCCAAAATCTATATGGACGATATGCCCCTCGTTGTCCAACATCACATTTCCATTGTGTCTGTCCTTGATCTGCAAGAGGTAGCAGATCAACGAATAGCCTGCCAAGGAGGCTGCAAAGTTGTCCTGAGCCTTGCGGTACTTGGGAGTCCCAGGCTCGCCAAACACACGGGCAAAATGAAGGGACAACGACGCGAAAGCACCTTTCGGATTGCTTCCCTCTTCAATGGTGATCTTGGTCAACGCCTTTTTGATCGAATGCACAGACAACGCATTGGTGATTGTTTCCACAAGCCCGGTGTTGGCACTCGTGATCAAAATACGCATCTTTTTGACCCACACATCCACGTGTTCCTGGCGCCAGATCTGCTGCATTGCCTGGATCAACTGGCAGGCAAAAGCCTCCTGTCGGAGGTCGTCTCCGGTCTTGCTGATCACAGAAAACAACTCCCAGTTGGGATGGTGGCCAAACGGCGATTCCTTGCGCACCCGCGCCTTTTTCGTGTCCCAGTCCTCGCCAAGATACGTGGTTTCGTTGCTGTTGTTCAAGCCCCCGAGCTTCAAGTCGTTCTCCAATTTGCGGTCTCCTGCCTGTCCGTGCACCATCTGGACGTCATTGTAGCCAAAATTGTCCTGCAACGCCTGCATAGACTCGATGATGCGCGCCTTGATGGCTGCACTTTGGTCCTGGGGCAAGGTGTTTGTGGGGTTGTCCAACTGGGTCAACATGACCGCCGCGATCTTCATATGGGTTGCCAAGTCCTCGCGGTCCACTTTGTCTGGAGCTGCGCCCTCTGGGTTCTCGAGCAAGGGACTTTCGAACGAATAGTGCGAGCTGAAGGCCAACCCGGCCCCGCGGCGGAAATTGGGGGAATCTGGCGCCAGATGCGGCTGGGGCGCCGCGTTTTGCGGCTCGCCCTCGAGCGAGGGGATCACGCTGGCGTTTGCTATGAAAAGCTCCTTTTTCAAGCCGTCTATGTCGCTGAGATTGGAGAGCTTCACCACCGAAAGGTCGCCGAGATCCTCCTCGTCTACCGCACGCTGCTCAAAGAAGCCCTGCAGCCCCGCAGGACTCAGGGGCGGCTCTGCGGCCCGCAGACTGCGCGATTGGGCGTCACTGACCAACCGCGTCGCCGCCTGGGTGCCTATGTCGAAGATGTACTTCTTGTGGGCCCTCTCGCGCAAGATCTGCATGTTCAGGGCACTTGCAGGGTCAAAGTCGATCTCGTCCGCGAGGTACTCGATGAGGAGCAAAAACGGGACCTTTTCGGCAGAGTTCAAGACCGCAGCCTCGTTGGGGGTGATGCGCACGATCTTGTGCAACTTGAGCCGCTTTGCAGGGGGCAAAAGCGTCGGAATGTCGACTTCCGCAGGGAGGTCCCGGTTGAGGAGCGACAACTCCGCCTTGAGGGTCGTGAGCCGCGCCTCCTTGGGCACCTGCGAAAGCCGCATCGAAATCAGCTGCAAGGCAATCGCAAACTGGGTCTCGCACCGGAAATAGTTGGACTTCAAAAGCTTGATTTTCGTGGTTGTGGTCATGAGCGACGGCGAGACGGTCCGCGTCCGGTGTCCGTGGTGTCCAGACCGCGGCCGGGCACGTGCGTTGTGCCGTTTGTCCAGGGACACGCTCAAGGTGCGCTCCAAGCTGGCGGGGGACGAGGGGATGCTGTTGTTGCCCTCGGAGCGGCATTCCGCAAGGTCGTCCGCCTCGCTGAACGAGTCCCGCAAGTCTGGCATGCTATAGGACCCGGGGGCGCGGTCGAGGGCCACCAGGGACGCGGATAGGTCCAATCCGTCCTGGTCCTGCTTCACCAGCGCCAGACCGGCCTTGCCCCGGTCCAGACTGGCGGAGTAGATGCGCAATGCGTTGGAGATGCTTTTGGCCGTGAGGCTTCCTGGGCTTTTTGGGTTTTTCTTGAACACAGGCGGCTCTGGGTCGGATATTTTCTCAATCGCCGCATTCAAAGGGTCCTCGTGGGGGAGCTCCTTACGGAACGAGCGGTCCTCGTTCACAGGAGAGTGGATCGTGTCGTATTTCGACGAGGAGGAGCTGGGGACCCGGATGGCATTGAGCTTTGTGTTTTTTGCTGTGATGTTGCGGGCCAACTGGGTGCTGTAGTTCTTGGCAAGCTCAAAGACAAACAGTCTCTGTTTGCGGCCCTGGGAGATGGCCAAAGGCGCAACAAAGTCCTTGATCTGAGGCATCGCAAACAGCGCAGCTATGGCCGAGGAAAGCACAATTGCGGGGGGAATATTCTCGCGGAACAGCTTCGATGGAGGCGACCCTGCGTTGAACAAGAAATACTGCAACGAGTTGAGCACCCTGCGGGCCACCTGGAACCCATTGCACTCAGGGTCGTCGCTGAGGTCTGTGAGGTGCGACTGGAGGTACCAGAAGACAAGCAAGGTGAAGTGCGGATGCTGCGAGGCCAAATCTATTAGCAAGTCCTCGAGGGCCATGCACTCGGTCTCGACAGTGACAAGAATCTGGCAGAGCTGGGGAACAAAGAACTCGATGTCCTCGTACTTGAACTCCTTTATTTTTGAGCAGAGAAAGGCGAAAATCCCGACGTTGTCGGCGTATTTCTTGAGGTATGCGACACAGAGGTATAGGGAGAAGTGCTGCGACTCGATAAGCCGCAAGAGCGTTGCGTTCTGAGGGTCGTCCATATTGAGCGTGGGATCAATTGAAGGAATGGGGATTGTATAAGAATGCAAGAAGCTCGTGGATTAGGTGTCTGTTGTTGTGGTATGTTGGCACATGCAAAATGTCAGTGTGGAGATGATAGGTGTGGCGGTGTTTTGCAATGAGTGGATAGGATGTGGATGGGATGTGTATATATATACTCTTACCGGAAATCCCTCTGTTAGATTACTCTTCAATGGATATTTCGTCGTTGATTTTTTGTTATTTTCCCTACGTATAGAAAGCTCTCTCGTATATATGTCTGATATATCTGGTGTACACGTCTTTTTTGATGTGTGTAAGCCCTTCAGAATATCTCTTTCTGAACAGACTATATCAAGACACAGTGTTTCCGCAAATCAGTTTAGACGGTCACCAAAAGTCCTCGCAAAAGCACAAAAGCCATCAACTTTCGCTTAATGATCCTGCAGTGGATAAAACTATAAGACGGCACTTCAACAAATTTCAATCATTTCGCTATTATAGCCAAAAACGCAAGGAAAAGTGAAGGAAAATCGTAGGGACACATATCAATGGCGGTAACATCCATACATAAGCCGGAATTTGTGGAAATTTTCTGGCACTTTTGCGCTCTATCCGGTGCTCTCTTTCTCTCTTTTTAACTATGATACCTCCGTTTTACTCACTCTTTGCCATAAACTATGCAGGCAATTATCAGCCTTTTCCATACTCTTAGCCCTCTAGTTCTCCCTTTTCGACTCTATTAAGTCATTTGATACAGTCCAAGTTCCGACCCTTTTCACATGACCTCTCCCGTGACTCTTAGAAAATTTTTCTGAAAAACAAAATCCAATGAACGGTCCTTTAAAATTCATCTCACACTGTAATAAATCACGAAGCAGCTACATTGTCATCAAGCACACTAAGCCTTACAATATTCATCCCCCAAGCACCCCGCTCCTATCAATTGGCTCGTCAAAAATGTCAAAAAACGTGGACGACGAGGACGAGTTTCTCTACGGATCAAGCGATGACGAAGATGACAAACAACAATCCAAAACCTCGGCTGAAAAAGACAAACTGGCTGACAAAGACGATGACAACGATGAGGACGAGAATATGAAGGACAAGTCCAACTCCGTCGCTGACATTAAAACCGAACCGAAAAACGAAGACAACGAAGAAGACGAATCAGACGACGAGGACGATGATGGCGAGGACAGCGACGGCTCAGATATTGAATTTATTATTGACGCCCCAAAAGACGAGGAAGAGGAGGCCAAAAAGGCCACTGCCTCCATTCAACCGGTTCCTCAGGGGGACACAAATGCAAGGAGTGACGCTACAGAGGAGAATTCTGTCAAAAAGCTCGGACAATCCAGTGCAGCAAACGCAGGTTCAGGAGGATCGGCTGCGGGGATCGATATCAACAAAGTGGCCGAATTTGAGGGGAAACCATTGACTCAATTGGACCTTGAATCATTGAAAGACAAGCCTTGGAGACTTCCCGGCGCAGATATCACTGACTATTTCAATTATGGATTCAACGAGGTAACGTGGATAGCATACTGCAACAAACAGGACAAACTAAGAAACGATTTTAATCCGGCCGCATTTATGGTTCCAGGAGCCGCCAATCCGCTAGGCGCAGTTGGCGCAGCGCCACCTGTGCCTGGAATGATGCCAATGCCGCCCCCTCCAGGCCAGATGGGCGGCTTTCCGCCAGTAGGACTCAATATGCCCCCTGGAGCCATGATGCCTCCATTGCCATTCTTGAATAACTTAAAGGGGGTCCCTGGACTCCCCAACCTTCCCCCTAATCCGTTCCTTAACGCAGGCGACAATCAAGGCGGAATGGGGTCTATGGGGCTTCCGAATATGGGGCTCCCTAACATGGGGCTTCCGAATATGGGTCTTCCAGGAATGAATAACGATTTAGACAACAAGAAAGCCCTGAACAATAATCCCGAGGGTTCAAGCAGCAATAATAACAATAATAATGGCAACGGCAGTGCCAATGACGATGATGGAGGGAGCCAGATTGAAAATGAGGCTACGAAGAGACTCACAGAGAATCCTAATTTACCAAAAATGCCAACGTTACGAAAAGATCTCGAAAGCGTTCTCCCGACTGGCCCAAGCAATGGCATTAAGTCTGAAAACAGACCTAAGGAGCCAATGCACGGATCTTCAGGCGATAGATATTCAAAGCCATCAAGAGAGCGTGAAAGCTCCAGGGATAGAAACTCAAGATATGATGACGATGATAGAAGAGGAGGATACAGAGGCAGGGACAGAGACGTTAGGGATGTTAGAGATGTTAGGGACAGAGACAGGGATGTCAGAGATAGGGACTCAAGGGACAGTAGGGATAGAGACAGAGCCCGTGGGTACAAAAGAGACTACAGAGATAGACCCGACAGACCGGAGAGACCCGAGAGGCCTGAAAGACCAAGATATCCACGGCGCCGTTGATATTTGTGATGATTTGAATTCAGACTGTCTTATGTATTATTATGTTCATGTTTTTTGGAGTATAATCTAGTGTTCAATATACACATATGTATTGTTGCGTAAGGGAGATGTACCTATATATGAATGCCTATTATCATACTCATGATCATCTTTATGTGTCACATAACCCAATGTTGATCGATATACACATGTATGCATACTTACGTAAGAGATAGTATCTAGAAAAATAAACTTTATAAGAATTAAAACAGGCATACATATCTACATATATGTAGATAAACTATCAGTTCTTCGAAGAGTCTTCCTTCAAGGACACAATTCTGTTCAAAATAAGCTTGTCGTCCTTGCTGTCCTTATCTAGAGCAAAGTATCCCACTCTCATGCCCTGGAATCTCACACTCTCGACGTTTCCAGGCTTTTCCTTGACATTAAACTCGTCGTCCTCGTTAGGAATGTTGTATGGCGAGTTCTTCTTGATCTCCAAGAAGTTTGGCTCGATAATCGAGTTTTTGATAACAACTTCGGAATCTGGGTTGATATCGGCCAAAAAGCCCTGAGGATTGGCAGCAGGGTTTTCAGACTTGAAGAGCGAGTTGTGGATTCTGGTTTCGTGGATCTTCAAAGGCGAGTTGTGTTTAGGAGAGTTAGCCAACCAGTGTATGTATGTCTTAGGTTTCTTGGCAGTTGCTGGGTCGTTCAAATACGTACAGAGAATCTTGACAACATTACCCTCAGCATCCTTGATAGTCTTGTTGACCTTGATAGGGTATGGGACCTTAATCAACCCAACAGGCTGGTTAGGAGACAATCTGAAAAAGTCCTTAGAGTCTGTGTCCTTGTAGTCAGATCTGTCAATGAAAATAGACTTGGTGAAAGGAACTTTTCTGTCTTTTCCGAAATGCTCCTGGTTCTTGCCAGCCTTGAAAGGAATCTGGACGAACTCCTCGAAATCGTCTGGCAAGTTCTCCAAAACAACCTCCACAGGGTCCAAAATGAAGAAAAGTCTTGGGGTGATGTCCTCCAAGTATTTTCTGATGGAAGACTCGAATCGTACCAACTGGATGTTGGAGTCGTTTCTGGTGACACCCAAGGTCGAAATAAACGACAAAATAGCCCCTGGTGGGACACCGCGTCTCTTGATGGCTTCCAAAGTAAACAATCTAGGATCGTCCCAGCCTCTGACGTGCTTTTCGTTGACAAGTTTGGCGATTTTTCTCTTGGACAAAACAGTTCCTGTGATGTTCAATCTACCGTACTCTCTTTGAGCAGGTCTGAAGACATGCACCGCATCACAGA
Source organism: Saccharomycopsis sp. NRRL Y-5750 (assembly GCA_030564765.1). Lineage (NCBI taxonomy): Eukaryota > Fungi > Ascomycota > Saccharomycetes > Ascoideales > Saccharomycopsidaceae > Saccharomycopsis > Saccharomycopsis sp. NRRL Y-5750. The sequence continues at coordinate 141,601 of JAKTZD010000015.1, read as the reverse complement.
GCCATTCGTAACTCTCACGTGAGAGATAGAACTCTGTGGTACAAAGAGAATGAGTGATGTTCTCAAAACTGTCCACCAAACAATGGGTGAAGTCGTATGTAGGGTAGATCTTCCATTTGGTGCCTGTTCTTGGATGTGGGGCATCGAGCACTCTGTAGGCGATCAAGTCCCACATTTGGGGACTATTGGAGTGGAGAATGTCCTGTTTCATTCTCAAAGTGGCCTCGCCTGGCTTGTACTTACCGTCTCTCATGTCTCTGAACTTTTTTAAGTTCTCCTCAACGGTTTGTTTCGACCATGGCGACTCGTGTCTTTCTCCACCGGCTTTGCCGTTCACAATACCTCTTTGAGCCTGGATCTCCTCTGCAGTGGAGTGGTCGACGTAAGCCTTGCCAACTTGGATCAACTTTTCGGCAAGAGCGTACAATTGGTCAAAGTAGTCTGAGGAGTAGGTGACTTTCCATGGAGAAAAGCCTAGCCAGTCAACCATGTTTCTGATAGACTTGAAGTACACGTCTTCTTCGGCCTCTGGGTTAGTGTCGTCAAATCTCAAGTAGCAGACACCGCCGTGGTACTTTGCAAATCCAAAATTGACCATGATGGCCTTGGAGTGTCCAATGTGCAAAAACCCGTTAGGCTCAGGAGGAAATCTCGTGCGTACCTTTCCACCAGTGGCCTTCAAATGCTCAGCCATCAATTCTGGGTATGCCTGTGGATTCTCGCCAACTTTGTGCAAAGCTCCAAGGAACCCTTCAGAGAACATCGATCTTTTCTCTCCAGAAGACTCAGAGTTATTCTTGGCAGCTTTAGAAGCAGCAGGCTTCTTCTTCTTTTCCTTTTTGATAACATCTCTTTCGTCCTTAGGACCAATCATGGCAAGCACAAGCTCGTCAATGAGCGGCTTGAACAAGTTAGGCATGGCCCATTTCAAACTTGGCAATCTTTTGACGTCGTTCATGAGAGTGGTCACAAGTTTGTATCTCTGAGTTTCGATTTCCTCTCTGCGCAGTTCAAGGTACTTGGCAATTTCCGCTTTGACTTCGTCTCTGGAGAGCTCAATGCCCACACCGGAATTCTCATTGAGTCCTTCTTCGGTGGCCTTGTCCTTTTCGGTCTTGACGTAGTTCAAAGCGGCCGCTAGCTGAACGTTGTTTTTGAGTCTGCCGTCGGCAATGGCCTTGGCAATCAAGTCAAAGCCTGGCAAAGGGTTGACTGGGTCTGCATTTTTGGTGGAGGAGGCAAGGGAGTGCATCAAAACAAGTTTTGAGTTGTCTATAGGCGTGGACTGAGTGCCAGAAGCAGCGATCACTTGGGCCAATGCATTGGACACCTTCGCGTTCTTTGTGATTTCTTTGATCTTTGGCTCGGCAAAACCAACTTTGCCGAACAACTCGGCGAGACTTTCGACGTCTGACATGTTGCTATTGGAGGGTAGGGGTGTTTTGATGGATGTTGGGTTGAGAGCTGTTGGTGTACAGAGAGAGAGAAATATGTGTTGAAAAAGATTTTGATATTTTTCAGAAAATATATTTTTTTTCAAAGCGTTACCCGATGACTAATTTGGGTTGATAGAGGGAATATGGGATTATGCGAGATTTGATTTTAAGGACTGATTTTGTACTGATAAGGGGATTGCTTATCTATTGCGTGGGGGTATCGTTTTTGTGACTGAATACGTTTCGTGAGTGTTTTGAGGTATCGCTTCCTGGCTGCCTTTACAAATGGCCCTTATGGCCCCATAAATTTATCAAAAGCCAGACAAATGGGCTTTACCGCCCTTTTGGCTCCAAAAATGCCTCTATTTATGCAATATTAGTAAATATATATACAGAAATTTCAACCACCCTACTAAAATACAAAAGTCACAAAATGTATACATATATCTATGCCTGGTTCTAATGTAATATCTCTAATTTATTTACAGGGTTGTCCTTTATTCACTCCTCCTTCTCCTTCCCTTTATCCTTCTCCTTCTGGTCGATCTGCTCAAACTCCTTGCTCCACACCTTGTTCCCCTCCTCCTCGGTTATCGTTGGGAACAACGCCTTGAAGATCTCGTCGTACCATTCTGCTGGCAAGTACTCCAACCCTTCCTTGATCTGCTCTGGCAATTCTATCCAGTCAGCCAAGTTCTCCTTAGGGAAAATGACAGTCTTGGCTCCAGACCGTTTGGCAGCAACCGTCTTTTCACGCAATCCACCAATCTTCAACACTTTACCTGTTAAGGTTATCTCACCAGTCATGGCAACAGTAGGAGCCAATGGGGTGTTTAATGCCAAACTGAGGAAACTACTGGCCATGGTGACACCTGCACTTGGTCCGTCTTTAGGAACAGCACCTTCAGGGCAATGCAAGTGAATCGAGGCTCTCTCGAAGAATCTGTTCTTTGGGAAATGCTTAGCCACAAACATCTTGGCAAAGGAGTAGGCAATAGTAGAAGACTCCTTCATCACGTCTCCTAACTGACCGGTTCTCTCAAGATGACTGTGGGAATGGACGTCGATAGGATGGTTAAGAACCGACTCGATATAAAGTGCGGTTCCACCCATACTGGTCCAGGCAAGCCCCATAACAACACCAGGAGGCGTGGTTTCGTAGAGACGGTCTGACGTGAAGATGGCAGGGCCGATGTAGTCTTTGAGGTTGTCTGCGGTGATGGAAATGTGGAGCGAAGGAGGCACTTGAAGCGGAGCTGGGGAATGGTCCTCCAAGGTTGCGCTTTCCGCTGATTCGGAGTCAGATTTTGCAGGAGTTTCTGAAGCAGCTTCGTTTTCAGCATCGTTCTTTTCTTCCTTCACCTCTTTGACTTCTGCATCCTTTGATTCATCTTCCTTTGCCTTCTCGGCATCTTTAGCGTCAGCTTCTTCTACTTCAACAGCCGCCTTTGGCTCCTCTGCAGCTTCTGCCTCCTTAGAAGCTTCCTCAGTTTTGGCTTCGGCAGCAGCGTCTTCTTCCTTGGCCTCAGCTACCGCCAAGGCAGGAGTTTCCTTGGCATCCGCCTCGGAATCCTTAACAACTTTGAGGGCCGCCTTACGGTACACCTTCTCGATCTGCTTCTTGAGGTTCCGCACCCCGCTTTCCCTACAATACTGCTTGATCAACGCCTCAACACCATCGGCTGTGATCTCTACGTCTGCGTCCTTTAATCCGCTCTTTTCCTTCGCCTGCGGAACAAGATACTGCTCGGCAATCTTCACCTTCTCGTCAGCAACATACCCGGAAAGCTCAATAACCTCCATACGGTCCAACAACGGTCTCGGAATTGTATCAAGGGTGTTGGCAGTACACACAAACAACACCTTGGAGAGATCCACGGCAAAGTCCAAGTAGTTGTCCGAAAAGGCGCTGTTCTGCTCAGGGTCCAACAACTCCAATAAGGCTGCCGAAGGGTCCCCGTGGACACCGGCAAAACCTATCTTGTCAATCTCGTCAATGAGAATCAAAGGATTCTCCGCCTGGGCCTTTTTGAGCCCCTGGACGATCCGCCCAGGCAAAGCCCCGATATATGTCCGCCGGTGCCCCTTGATCTCCGCCACATCCGTCATACCTCCAACAGAAAACCGGAAATACTTGCGGTTGAGTGCTCTGGCGATGGACCGGGCAATAGAGGTCTTCCCGACACCGGGAGGGCCCACAAAGCACAAGATCTTGCCGTCGACCTTCCCAAGCAACTTCCCCACCGCGATGAACTCGAGAATCCGGTCTTTGACGTCTTTCAAGCCGTAATGGTCTTCATCAAGAATACGGAGGGCTGCGGCAATGTCGTACTGCTCCTGGGTGCGTTTTCCCCACGGCAATTGGGTTATCCAGTCCAAATAGTTGCGCACGACCACAAACTCCGACATGGCCGTCTCTAGGGTGGCAAGTTTGGCCAATTCCTCGTCGAATATTTTGGCTACGTTTTCCGGCATCCGGACCTTCTCCGCACGTGCCTTGAACGTTGCAATCAACTTATCGCGGCCGTCGTCAATGCCCAATTCACGTTTGATTCCCTTGAGCTGCTCCATGAGGTAGTATTCGCGCTGGCGCTTCTGAATCTTCGACTCGACGTCTTTGGAGATCTTGTTCTGCAACTCGGCGTTCATGAGTTCCTTTTTGAGCACTATCAACGCCTTCTCCAACCGCAGCTGCACATTCAACGCGTCGAGGATCTCCTGCAACTCCTTCTCCTCGCCTGCAGACACTGCTGCGGCGAAATCGGCAAGCCGGGCCGGTTCCTCAAAGATATTGGTCGTCGCCGACTGGATCGAGGCCAGGAACGTTGCAATCTGCTCACGGAACATCGTGTTGAGCTGCGAGATCTCCTTGAACACCTTGAGGATCTCTGAAGTCAATGCGGTGATCACAGGCGACTTTTTGTCAAAGGCCTCGTCCTCAAGCGGACTGACGTCCACAAGCGACACCGCGTGGCTTTTCAAGAACATTGTAGGCGAGGCCAACTCCTCGGCCTCCATTTTCTCAAGAATGAGCATTTCCTTCTCTTTAGCAAAGGCAGCCGCCTCTGGATCGGCTTCTGGCGGCACAGGCTTCTTGCTTTTGCTTAGCAACTCCTCGGAGGCCTCTTTTTCAAGTCTGTTGATGCGCTCCACCTTGTAGGCCTCGATCTCCGCGTCGGATTTAGGCGGGAAGAGCTTGTTGACGCGTATACGCTTGTGGGGGTAGATAAGAGCCGTCATAGTCTCAATTCCGGTCTTTTCGTCCTTGGAGGGGAACACACTGGTTATCTGGCCAAAAACACCAATAGGATATATCTCGTCCGGGTTGGTGATGACGTCTGAGTCGGCATTTTCGTCCTTGAACAAAAAGGCAGCCACATAGGGCTGGGACTTGTCCATCATCTCCTTGATGGCCTTCATGGCAGCCGGATCCGACACAACAACCGCCTTGTAGAACCCAGGGAAGAGCGGGCGTCTAGAGATGGGAAGGGCCATGATCTGGGGGTAGATTTTGGGGATAGAGTTGTCGAACTTAGACTTTTTCTTCTTAGATGGGCCATCCGACGAGTTGGACGAGTTGGACGACCCGTTGGAGCCGGCTGCGGCCGGCGCAAAGCTTCCGGCCTCGTTGCTGGTCACTATAGACGTCTCAGACTCCTCTGGCTGCTTCTCAATGTCTTTTTCTTTGTCCTTCTTCTCCACAGGCTTCTCAGCGTCGTTTTCTGAGGGCGATTCGTTTTCAGAGACTGGCGTAACGGGATCAGGCTTCTTGCTGTCCAACTTGAGATTGAGACTCTTGTCTAAAAGGTTTCTGTCTAAATTGAGTCTCCCCTGTTGGTTGTTCAAGTACCCCATCGTCTCCTCCACGCTTTTTCTAATACGCTCCATCTTCTTGCTTCTATCAATAAACAACTGGAACTTCCGCTTGCTCTCCTCGGCGGAAAGAGGCATGTTCCGTGGCAATTGCTTCAAGGATATCGCCGAAGCGCTTCTGTAGCTATTGATTCTGAGGACATTCTTCAAATTGACGTTTGTGCTCGAACTCCCCACAAGTCTCTTGGAGACAGTTCGTTTTGAATACACATTAAACATTCTCCTGGTGTCGGCAAGCCAGCGTCGGGGTGTGCAATATAGATTGGTGTACTTAATGCCGGCAGACTGCGTAAATGAAGATTGTCGCTTGATGGAGGAGGATGAGACTTCTTTGGTGGCAATATTAGGTGCTGTGTCTATTATTAATCAGATTTTTCATTTTTTCGAAAAGGTGCGGTGAACATTACCTTGATTTTTGTGAGCTTACCTAAGCTGAAAAATGGAGTTACCCGCGTGCATCCAGCATGGGTATTAGCAGGGGCGTTGCGGATTAGCAGAGGCAATGAACTCTGATTGTACATAGTCACAGCATGGACGGTTCCAAGAATCCTTCACATCCAGACAAGAAAGCATCTTTTCTCGGTGCGGCTGTTTCGCAGGATTTTCAGCCTTCTGGTTTTGTGTTGTGTCTCCTATTGTTGTCTAGAACTCCTGTCTCGTAGTATCTTGGGAGTTGCACTTTGCACCGCCAATCACTCTATTGTGATCCTTTGTAGTGTACAATGCACACGTTTCAGCCCCAAATCATCACCCTTGGCAGGTTGTAGGCAAACCCCAGGCAACCCCGGGCCATCTCTCGGGCGTACCGCTGATGGTACATTTTTCCGATCACGTGCTCCCGCAGGTCCAAGTCCTTCGCGATGGTTACAACATCTACAGCCCTATGGACACACATGCTCCCCCAATCTGTGCTGTAGTGGATACATACTTGACATTTCCGGAAAGCACCTCTTTTTTGGTCCAATATTATATATATATATCTATCTAATTCTCTCTTGTAGCAAAAGAAAATCTTATCCGGTCTCAACTATCAAAACAGTGAAGTAAACACTATTGTATAGACGCACACCCCTCAATCACTACAAATCAAACAGAATGTTATCCTTCTCATATTCAAAATATATTGCATTATACCTCGCTGTTTTTGCTAAAATAGCCACTCCAGCTCCAGCTTCTGCCCTTTCAGATTCGCTCGGAGACTCTCTTTTCAAAAGATACTATGCCTTCATCATGCCTGGTATCTTTGCAGGTGAAGCCTACAAGGAGCATAAGTCTATCGAAGCACTCGAATCACTGACAATTTCCATCACCCTTACTAGCGTGGACATTGGTGGTTTGATATCTTCAGCTCTTACTGGAGACCCTACAACCACTACCAGCAAGCAAAAGAGTCACCGCACACTCAGCCCAGATAGCGAGTCCACCGGCTCTGCCGATGAGGAAGATGATGAAAGCGACGACTACAGTTCCGAAAGCTTATCTGCAGCTACTACACCAGCAGCCACAAGTAAACGTCACTCTAGCACACACGTTGTTACTACATCTGCGCCAAATGAGACCACTTGAATAATGCTGTGCATTTCGTTATCATCTCATCGCATGTCACCCCTTATATAATTACATATTACATCTCCGTTTACTTGTTATTTTCTTTCTTTTTGTCGTTTCATTTCAGTTGCATTCATGGTTCAGCTAATAGATTGTCGTTTTTCCTGACTCCCTGTAGAACTTCTTTACAGTTATGTTAATCAAAGTGAGGACCGTACAACCACCTTCACCGTGGGTGTTTCTCCGACTATCACGTGTCTAAATTTCACCATCAAAGATACCAAAAAATCCGAAAAACAAAAACCTCCAAGAGACACCAACCTGATTCCGATCTAACGAAAAATACAAAAAAATCCAAGTCGAAAATACGAAAATAAATCTCGCTGTTTGGACGCTTATCATTAGGGACACTATTCTGAGCGTTTGAAGATCTTCTTACACAGGCAGCAGTGTATACACAAGACACATTGTGCTTTCCAGTCTGCATTTTGCTTTGCTTCGATCTCTGCTGGTAGTTTCGAGAGTTTTTTGCTGTTTTATGCCCGTGCTTGGCCCTGCTTCATCTATAGATCGCGATTCCAGTAAACTTTCATCACCTTAACCCTCAGCTGCAGCCGTCACTATTATGACACAGAAAGACATTAGTAGATAATCGCATATACACCAACACCGATAACTACACTTACACCCGAATCTGGAAAAGCGAGGCAAAATCCATAGGGGAAAAGAGAAAATCAGCATTGAAAAATTCTCTTATTTCTCTCTCAGGTTTGTCTCTAGCGGTATTCTGAAAAACGATGGACGGCGACGTTCTAAGCACAACCTCTCATGATTATTTTGCTAGCTTGAAGGCCCTTCAGGAGAAAAAGAACAGACTCAAGAAGCAAAGAATAATGAGACGCAACGCAAGAATGATCAAGTTGAAGAGGTCCAACTTTCTCTACTTCTTCAACTTGCTTGCAATCTTCATATTGCAGGGCATTGCGATCTTCTTCTTCAAGGAGGGGTTTCTTTTGTCTCGCCAGGTGCTCCCCAACGTTTCAAGGCCGGCAGACTTGCCATACTTGCTCAATGACGTCCCTGCGCTCAGCTACAAGTACTTCTCAGACGACAATGCGGTTACCAACGAGAAGATATCCAATTTCATGTTCAAGGAGTATATAGACAACACCAGCAATGGCTGGATCGAGCCGAAATTCAAGAAATCCATCTGGATCATTATAGATGCGCTTCGTTTTGATTTCGTGATACCAGTTGATCCATCGGTTGAAAAAGAGCACGATTCATTTTACCATAACAATTTCCCAGTGCTATACGAGACTTTCAAAAACCATCCTCAGGGTTCGCTTCTCTTGAAGTTCTTGGCCGATCCTCCTACAACAACACTTCAGAGATTAAAAGCATTGACCACGGGCTCATTGCCCACATTTATTGATGCCGGATCTAATTTTGATGGCGATGAAGTCAATGAAGATAATTTGCTTTTCCAGTTGTTCAATTCGTTCCAGACTAACAATATTAGCAACACCGTGCTTCTTGGTGACGATACGTGGGTCAGTTTGTTTCGGCCATACCTAAATATGAATACATCGCATCCGTTTGAGTCACTCAATGTGTGGGACTTATACACGGTTGACCAGGGTGTTGTGGATTATATTTTTCCTCTTTTAGAAAAGGACAGCGAGGGCACTAGTTCGGAAGAATGGCAAACAATTATTGGTCATTTTCTAGGCGTCGATCATGCAGGCCATCGATATGGTCCTAGAAACTCAGAAATGACTAAAAAGCTCTCTCAAATGAACTCTGAAATCACCAGATTGATGGAAGCAATTGACGACGACACTTTACTTGTTATTATGGGAGATCATGGCATGGATGAGTCAGGTAATCACGGAGGAGACTCTCAAGATGAGCTTGATAGTACGTTGTTCGTTTACTCCAAACAACCTGCCTTTGACTCGCAGTTTTTCAATAATTTACAACCACTGCAACTGCTACCTTACTCGTTTCTTAATAACTACGATATTTCGAAATTGGGCTCGAATTACCAGGCAGTTACCCAGATTGATTTTGTGTCTTCGTATGCCTTGTTGATGGGCGTTCCTATTCCGTTCAACAATCTTGGGAAGCCGATCAACCAGCTATTTGTGGACTCGACGAAATCCACGGAAGAAAACTTGATTCAATTGATAAAGGTCAATTATTTGAACATTTTGAATATGCAAAGATACAAGCTTGTGTTGTTGGAAAAGACCAATGATAATATGTTACGGAACGAAGAACTTTTCTTGTGCTTTAATGAGGTCACCAAAAAGTATCATCAAGTCAATGTCAAGCTTGGGGCAGCAGAGAGTGTTTCGGAAGAGGAGTTGTTAGATTTGCTTTCCCTTATGGACACATACCAAAACAAATCTCTAGAGCTCTATAGAAACATCTGGGCCAAATTCAACAACTTGTTCATATACATTGGTATTGGATTGCTCACCCTTTCCTTGTTCATACTTGTCCTATTGGCAAAGATCATTCCATCTGTGGTTGTTAACCAATTAATGACGGAATTTTTGACCATCATCATAATGATGGTGTTTTTCTGGGTCATCATACTAGACGCAACCTACCTTATCCTCAGACCTTTCGGATTTAGCTTATTCAGCAGTTCCTTACTCGGGGTGGCTCTTGGTGTTGTGTTTGGTTTTTTCATAATCATCTTTGACCGGTATAACTTTGCCTGGTTCTTCAAACAGTTTAAATTTTTTGCAAATGACGCAGATGTGCAATGGTCATTCATTGCTAACGTGCTCATGTTCTTCATGTTTGTCAGTTTCAGTTCTAACAGTTTCATTATTTTCCAGGACTCGATGATCAACTTTCTCCTTCTCAACTTTGGACTTTTCCTAGTCTACAAGTTCGCAAAACAGTACATTATTATATCTAAGAGCAAGGACAATCTGTTAGCAACGGTCAGTAGTCGGTCTGCTGCTGTTTCCGGATTGATTCATTCGATATCGTTCATTGTCATCCAAAAAATAAACTCGTTGCTCGTGACATGTAGAGAAGAACAGAAAAACCATTGTCCTAAGATGATTACCAAGACTGGTGGGTTGTCCAATTGCAAAACCACTAATAATTTCACCTTTTTGTCATTAATCCTATTGGCAATCGTTAGTTTGATCTTCCCATCTACGATAAAGAACTTTTATAACCTAAACGGTGTCAACTCATTCCAAAACTCCGCCTACATATGGGTCTCCTTTGCTTTGAAAGTTATTTTAGCCACTAACTGGTTTTACTGGCTTTTTGACTACTTGGAGGTGAACCAGGATGTGAATGCAAGGTTTTTCAATATAGGCCCTCTGGTGAATAAGTCATTGAAGTTTACCTTAGTGAGATGTGGTATCTGCATTTGCTTAGTTGTGGGTAATTTTGCTTGGTCAAAAGGTCCTCTTTGTATCAAGTTGTTGTTCCCTGAACGAGCTGAAAATTCAAGCCCTAATGATGATAACGAGGATTTATCCGTGGAAAACGTGGACAACGGCAACGAAAGCTTTGAGAAAATCGATAATAACGGGAGTGCAGCTGATGTTCAGTTTACCAGTGACCAGGAAGAAGCGAACAAGACAGGTAGAACGAAAATTGTCGGTTTTAAGAACATTTATGGCTCTTCGTATTTTCTTTTAATACTCAACTTTTTTGGAGCAATTATTCTCACCAACAAGCCATATTCGGGTATCTCCTTGATGCTTTTGGTGTATCAGCTCCTTACAATGGTAGAGATAATAGATCTATTGAAGCTTCGGGATAACATGATTGGTCCCGTGATTTTCACGTTGATGAGTTATGCATACTTCTATTCGACCGATCATCAGATCACAATCAACTCCATCAAATGGGATTTGGCTTTCCAATTGACCGACTCTGTGATATCCCCTCTCTCCCAGATTCCTATAATCTTGAACTCGTTTGGTCCTTTCATAATTACTTCGCTTGCAGTAATATTGATCAAAATATGGAAGATCTCGCCAGATCCAAAGCCTATTTCATTGGTTTCTAAGATTATTGTTACGTGCCTCACCCTTTTGATGTTCCAAACCTTGATTACCCTTAGCAGCTTGGTTTTCACTAACTTTTTCAAGCGTCATTTGATGGTTTGGAAGATCTTTGTTCCTAGTTTTTTGTTCAACTCGTTGATTTTGATTGTGGTCAACGTTTTTCTCATATTCGTCTGTTTCGGATTTGGAGTTGTCAAGCTAGTGAATCAAATTAATAGAATTTTTGGTCCTTAAAGCAAAATCCATGCTTATCTCTCTGCTTGTGTGTGAGCCGTCATGTCTTCCTTTTTTCATTTTTCTATTTTCTGATCGTCTGATCCTTAAATAGCTACTTTTACTAATAATTTTTATTCTCTTTATTTCTATGTTCAATTTTTGAAATATGCATCGATCTACCATGATCGCATTTACACTGATAAGATGATAGTAATATAACACTACTTGCATGTACCTAAAACTACTGTGATTACAAAGACAGAGATCAACATAATACTAATATACACATATATTGTCATTCCAAGTTCACCCAAAAAAAAACACAAAAGCAAGAATAGAAAAGTAGTATACAGATGCACCTCATTCATAGAGGTCTTTTTCCTCCGCTATTATAGTAGCGCTTCAAGCTTTCAATACGTTGACTTTTCACCGCTTCCGATCTCGATATCAATGCGGACGTGTTCAATATTCGAGACTTGGAGGGTGTATTATAGTCATAATGGAAAGAGACTTCTTTGATAGGTCTTTCAAACCTATTGACCCCATAATCAGCAGAGAGAGAAACCAATTTGGGAATAGGTGTCTCCTCATGATTTGGAGAAGAATCGCTAGTCTCGGGACTGAGAGAGGTTTTCCCACGCACAAATGGAGTCGAAGAAGAAACAGGCTTCAAATTTGGAATCGAAGTTAATTTCTTTGATCTTCGTATAGGGGACACCACGTAAGAGTTACTGTTAACAGCGATTCGCTTCTGTTTGCCTAAAAGTGGCGATTCAGGCATCATAGAGTAGCCGGACCCAATCAGCTCTGGAGAAACATTTTCTGATTGTTCATTCATTTCCCGTTGCTGTTCTGCCTGGGCCAAAAATCGTGATTTACTTAAAGGCGACTCTCTGATTCGCCCTGAGTTATTGTATAATGATCTTCGGGGAGATCTACTGAATATGCTTATAGGTGAGTGATTATTTAGACTAGTGAGTATATCGGAGCTTTCTTTGATTTTGCGATCGTTATAGTTTTGTCTCCATAATTGAAATAAATTCTTCAATTTGATCTTGTCCCAACGAGATCTGAAAAGCTTTAACGTCTCTTCGCGCTGCTTCACCTTCATCGCTTTCATTGACCAAACCCGAAAGACGTCTTCGACAATCTGAAAATCTTTTTGATCAGAAATATCGTCGGCCATAGCATTCATTTCTGCAAGTCTATTAGAGACCGTCACCAATTTAACAAACATTCTCCGGATTAGGTTAGTCTCGTAATACTGTATGGCGTCCGCCTCAAAGTTCTTCACTTCGATAAACCTGTGTATCCATATCGGGAAGAATTTTCTTTTCACCAAAGTGTCGCTTCTCAACATCATATCATTGACAAGTTGAAGTTTGTTCAGCCACTGGTTGAACACCCTTTTCTTCAAATGATGTGCAGACTTATCAAGAAGCAATTTCATTTGACCATTTAGTTTCGTTTGCATGCGCTTATCGTACTCAATTTTCCATATCGTGAAATATTTTCGCTTGTCAGAAATTTGCTTCCGCTCACAGAAGTATTGTTCGTTTTGCTGAATATTTTCGAGCAGTTGTCTGTATGACGGGTTGAAGGTATTTATCAAAAAGTTTCTCATGAATATACAGTCTGCATATTCCCCCAATCTTTGCACCTGTTCTGTCCTAATATACCACGTTTTAAGACATCTGTAAGTTATCATGACATTGCTAGCTTCCTTGCCCTGCTTTTCCATTCCCTGTAGTTGAGCTTTCTTCTCACGCCACAAAGCAAAGTAAAAAGATAGGACCCGTCTACTGAGTTTCTTTGATCTCTCAATGAACATCCTTTGACGCTGCCAAAGCTCGTAATATTTGACCAATAGTTTGTAGTTTCTGTACTTATCTGTGACTATTCCCTCGTAGGCAAGAGTGAGTTGCTTGAAACCTGTAACTTTTAGTCTGGTATTATTATATGAAGCAGCCTTGACTCTCATTCGTGTGAGCTGATTCCAGTGCGTGAAATAAAGAGCTATAGTGTTACGGTCATTTTCAGCCTGAAAACTTCGAGCAAGTACTGCTAGATTGTATTTTCGTTGGATCATCTGCTGAAAAACCCATTGTACCATGATTTTCCGCTGGCTCTCTTTGAAAATGTAGAACGTCGAATTAATTCTTGTCAACATTCTCCAGCTATTGAAAATCCTCCGTTTGACAATCAAATTGACATTGTAAGATTTTGATTGCAACTCGTCTCTCTCATGATTGATCAACAGGCGCCATTTGACCAATATGGGCCCACAAAGTACCGCCTCGGCTACTAATACGGCCTCTGCAGACATTTGAGCTAGCCTTTCACTTTTTAGTTTTATTACAGCATAGGCTGAACTCACAGCAGCTTTATCACGATGATATGATACTGTAGGTTGCATACACGTGTACCGATGCTGTAAATGCCACATTCTGAAGTATCTACGCAAATGGGAAACGTTCGATAGCTTATCCGCATGGCGCTCCATTTGCTCTACTTTATGATACAGATCAAGGATCTTGCTGAAGTATTTGGCACGTTGAAAGCTTTTGGGAATTTCTTCGAGTTCACCAATCACATTCATTTTGTCTTTCCACAACGATAAGAACCTCTTCTTTATCAGTCTTCGGTACAAGGTGGTTGCCATTCTTTGGAGCTTCATGCACTTTAAATAATTATAGTATAACTTATCGACAAAGTACCTTTTAAGAATGAATTTTCTCCATGTCTCGAAAAGAAACTTTTCTCTTTTGACAGCCTGAAATTTTTTGACCCATATGTGAAGAAAGTACCGTCTGGCTAGCTTTCTGTCTCTCCAGTAGCAAAATATCGAGTACCTAATACCTCTAGATATCAAGAGGTTGAAGTTTAAGTTCCTAAACTCCGATAAAGATGTCTTGCTTTCCATCAACCAGTTATTATTGAGTTGATACAGGGAAAATGACGAAGCTTCCATCAAATCGCTTTTTTTTACAACATCTTCCTCGTACATCTCAGGGTCCTCAGAGTCGTACACGTCTTCATTTGTGTAGTAATTGTTGGCTTTCATGTTCTTCAACGCGAAGACTCTGGCAATCAAACTGATTTTGAAAGGCAATCTAGAAGAGAAATTGAGTTTCCGATCCTTTATCCTTTTCAAGAAATGTAAAATGTATGAGACAATCAAATCTTGGATGGGATCAAATCCACTGGCCATCAATGTTTTGCAGTAATAAAGGAAAACTTTGGGAAACTCTTTGAATTTTGTGTAATGATAGGACTCCAAGACTCTTTCAATGAAAAGAGAAATATCCTTATAGAAACTCTCATCCTCCGGCAGAGAAATGAATATTCGCCTCACCGAAGTTCGACCAGTAGCAGGACGGCTGTTTTCACCATCTCCACGATTTAAGTCAGAGATGAAAGAGAATTTGCACTTGAAGTCTTTTTCTCGAAAAGGAAGTAGTTTTTGTTTGACAAAGGCTTCGTTTAGCACTTTCATGTTACGTGAATCAACATACACTTGCTTTTGTGCATCAATATTCTCGAATTTTGGTGGGGTGGAAGCTTTCCTCTGGAAGACATTCTCAATGTCGGGATTATATTCGTTGTCATTACCGATATCATTGTCGTGGTCTTTGTCTTCGCTTTTAAGATCGTTTTCCATTTCCAATTCACTCAACTCGTCCGGATATGAGTCCTGGAATTCGGAATTGGGCAAGATTCCCTTCTGATATGTTTGATGGGTGTCTTCAAGAGTTTGTGTGCGATGAAGCTCATTAGTATGATCGTTCACATCAAAGGTACCTTCTCCTTGGATTTTAGCATCATAATCTTCGGGATAATCGGTGATTTCTGGAGAAACTCGGTCGGCCTCACCGCGATTCAAAAAAGTAGATTCTTTCTCCCCTCTGGGCTGTGCAAGATTCTGGTTATAACTTTGGGCCAAAGACAAAAGACGCGTTGTCGTGTCATACACGAAGGCACTACCAGATTCTGTGTCGTGAGTGTGGGGAAGATAATCTTCCTCCTGGGCCGAGTCTACTTCCTCCAGTTCAGAGACCGGAGGAGTTTTGAAATTAGGATCTGAGAACTTCTTAATTAAAAGCTGCACCCTGCTTGTCTTCTTCTTTAGTCGGTTATCATTATCATTCATTTCCAATTAGAAGTGTATTAATCTGTGTGCTGATCATTGATGCATGATATATTCATTATTGATTGCCTATTGTGCTGCTTAATTGCGTTAACGGTTCCTAGCATCTAATTAAGCATGTACGTGTCTTTCGATGATCTAACTTCCCAGCTCTTTGTTGGCCGTTCGCCCTAGTCTATGATATTCCTATATCTTGAACGTGAGGCTCTCAAGGTAATAGAACTGCTAGCCTTCACTTGAATGATCTCAGATGGCCCAGCCCTTCTTGCTGGTTCTATTTTTTTTTTCTGTTTAGTGCTTCATCTTTTTCCTGTTATAACAAAACTAACTCGTACTTTGTGCTTCAAAATAGGCAAAAATCATGGCGTCAGTCACGTGCACCATGCATTACGCGTTAATTTCAACCTCGTCTAACTCAGCATCGGTCTATCTCTGCTTGTTATAGACGTATGTCTCGAATCCTTTTTTGACTCTGGCGGCATCCCCGGTTGCTGATCTTCCTGGCTAGAACAAAGCAATCAACTGGATGGTCAGTAATAAAAAAGACGAGAATAATTAAATGAAGTTAGGAATGTGCTGGCAGGGATAATATCCACTCTATGCATCTACACACCATATGGTGTCAAGAAGGATTATAAGCTGGGATATACTGAGTTTTATATAAAGAACATGGCTGCTGAATATTTTGTGAGTTCATTTTCTTGTTGCATCTACTGTTAGTCAGTTGTCTTCCCTATACAAGTTCATAGCCGACATTTATTTCTCTCAAAGCCCTGAATTTCATCTGGTAAAGCAGAAAGCAATAATGAAGTTTACAGTATCTCAATTAACGGTTTTTCTCTTCCAGTGGGCCTTCGTATACTCAACTGTGATTTCCGATAACTTTCAGTTGTACAATGTCAACGATATCCTAAACAGCAATAACCATCTTAGCTCCTTGCCTTTAGGTAGTGACAGCAACAACGACGTTGTCCTCAGTAACGATGCTCTGCAACTCACAGTGTTCATAGATGCTAATGGATTTCTCAAGGTCAAAGACTCGGACAACTACATCACGGTTGATAGTGGGAACAACAATAAGCTCTCCATCGCTTCAGAAGCTGATAAGTCACATATCTTCTATATTACAGGCGCACACTTGCATTTCGACCAATACTTTGTTTATGTCGCTTGTCCAAAAGATTCTGACTCCAACAGCTATGACATGTACGTGGGAAACGACAAATCTATCTGCTCCAATGGTGTTTTGATCAACTTGAGACCAATCTCAACTACAACAAGCAGGGCCATTGGAAATTTTGTTCCAGCTATTTTGCATACAACTGAGGGTGTTGCTATTGCTAAAGGATCGTCCATTTCATACGTTTTGACTGGTACTGCAACTGAAGATGTTGGATACATTACTACTATAGCTTCGAGTGGAACCACCATCACCTCTACGGTGGAAGGCGATGAAACTAGTAGTAATAACGATGATGATACTACTGTATATGAGACTGTATCTTCATTAAGCGGCAGCACATCCCAAAATGAAGGTGCCACTACCATTATTGAGCCAAATACTGACGCCGTGATTAGTCTCTCTGTTGGTTATAAGCTTTCCACATATTACAGCACTGTCAATGTGCCTGTAACCTCAACAATAACAAGTAAAGGTGTCAACACAGTTTTGATTATATCCACTATACAAACATCATCAATATGCCAAACAACAGTCGAAACCTCTTATATTATGACCACAGAGACCGAAATCTCTCTGGAAGGATGCGATGGTTGTGAAACATCCTATACTGTTTATACCCTTTCCGATAACAGCACCACAACCAGTTTTTCATTGTTAGGTTCTGAAAGTCTTACTTTGTTAGCCTCAACAGAAGTAGGGAACTATACTACCACTTTGAGCTCCAACTCGACTAGCAGTGATGTCTCGACAACTCTTCTTCAATATGGTGGCTCAACCTCTAGCAATTCCACTGGATTGTACCTTTCTTTTTCGACATCAACATCAAATTCGACTTCAAACTCTTCGACTTCGACCAAATCCAGAGGTAGAAATAATTCAAGCTCGGGATCTTCAAACATTTCATTTGGGGGACGCGACGTCTTGAGCTTCACTCTTTTCTTAGGCCTTGTGACATTGGTCCTCATTTAAATTACCTGCATGATCATTTTGCTAAATTTTTGTCTCTTCTCTTTGCATTGTTTACCGTTTGTTCCTGTCGGTAAACACCACCATTTTTTATACCTATTAAGCAGCAGCTTTTGTTTTCTCCCTGTTCTAGATTCTTAATATATGTATACTCAGCAGTTTCCTCTATGATTTATCTAGCGACACTCATTGTATCCGCTGCTATGGAGTGGAGTAACTTCAAAAACTATATACAGACTGAAGACGTGAAGCACCACACTTTGAGCTGTGACACTACTCGTGGACAATAGCAGTGGCACAGGACCTTTCATAATAATATCTAGAGTATCAGTACGAGCTGTAGTGGAGGGTATCAGTGTGACATGAGCCTTTCTTGAGCGGCCAGCGGTGGGAAAAGCGACTAAATTGTGGGAAAACACAATTTACGACGGCACAAATACACACTAAACCAACATCGACACAATATATGTGTTATTTTTAGCCAAAAGGCAAGCAAAATCAAGCTTCAAAAGGAGTTTCTTGCTCCGCTTCCTTTTTAGTGAGATAAGACAACTACATGATTGCTCTTGTCTTTGTTATTCACACCTTAACAAGCAAAATGAATTCATGCGGTGTTTAGGTTATACACAGCAAATGCGTCAATTCTTTGAAGTTTTTACTTACTATTCAATTCAACTCATCATTTATTTATTGAAGTATGGAGAGAAGAACCACGATATGCCACAAAATAACACAGCTTACTTATATGGGGCATTTCTTTCAAGTACAAAATAAAAGTCCTATGCCTATAAAAAATAATGAGGCTTCTTCCATGTTTTTGGGAAGAAAAATGATAAGGCTTCCGGTTGACAATCATAGCAAATCCGATTAGGGTGCAAAGACTGACTTTTCATACCAGATAATGCCAGGTGCGATTAGTCCCTATTTTTGTGTTCGCTGCATGGGTTCGTCATATTTAGATTGACGGCAATATTTTAAAGTATGTTTTTACTAAAAATAGCGCCAATGTTGGGGTTCAACATGAAAACTCTAATATGTAGGCTTTTTCAACATGGCCAAGATCGCACCTCCACCAAAAGGAAAAACGGCCTTTAATTTTTAGCTCAAAAATGAAATGACAAGTGCCTTTCGTTGACCTAAACCATGACTGCCAATGTATCTGATTTGATTGGCAAACTGTCAGTACGATGAATTATAAATATGGAAAGATTCCTTCAAAGTTTTTCACCTCATCGTGAGTTGTATTCTTGTTCTACTTTATCTCTAATCATCAAAGACATTCCTTTCTTATCAAAACCCCAAACTTTCATTTTTAACACACTTTTTATCTAACATTAAAAGAATGCAATTCTCTAGTTCAATCCTCTTAAGCGTTCTCGCTACCTTGTCCTCCCTTTCGGTTGCCGCTCCAGTCGAAAAGCGTGGCCAAGCGCCATTCAAACTTGACTTCAACGTCGTCAGAGTTGCCGGTAACACCACAGGTACCGCTTACGGATCCAGAAGAGCTGCCGGCTCAGTTAACTTGCCATTGGAAAATCAGTATGCTTTGTATTTGGCCGATATGGAAATCGGAACCCCTGCCCAAAAGATCAAAGTCGATGTGGACACCGGTTCATCTGACTTGTGGGTTCCTGCTGTTGGTACCGAGAGTAATAGTGGTACATTTGACTCCTCAAAGTCCACCACCTTCAAGACCGTCAAAGATGGTTTCAGAATTGGTTACGGTGATGGTTCCACTGCCACCGGTAGCTGGTCTACCGATGACATAACCATTGGTGGTTCCACCATCAAAGGCATCGAATTCGGTTACGCCACGAAACAAACCGCCAAGCAGTCTATTCTTGGTGTTGGTTTTGTTGGTAATGAAGCCAGCGCTCAATCCTCCAACGCTTTTACCTACTCCAACTTTCCACTTCAATTGAAGAAGCAGGGAATCATTAACAGAACTGCCTACTCTTTGTACTTGAACTCTGTCGATGCTGATGCTGGATCCATTCTTTTCGGTGCTATCGACCACGCCAAATATGAAGGTGAGCTAGCCACCTTGGACATTGTCAACATCGACGACTCTGGTGCCGCCACCAAAGAAGCTACTGCCTTCTTTGTCAACTTGGACTCTGTGAAGAACAATGGCGATGTGCTCGCTGACAAGACCTACCCAGCTTTGTTGGACTCCGGTACTACTTTGATATACGCTCCAGAAACTGTTGCTACTGCCTTTGGCTCTAAATACGGTAAGAAGATAGGGAGTGAATACTTTATCAGCTGTAGCGCAACTGGTGAAGACTTCGAATTCGGATTCGGTTCGACCACCGTCAAGGTTCCTTTCAAGGATTTAATTTACCACGCTAACGGTAAGAAGACTTCCGGTGGTCTTTCTCCATGTATTCTTGGTGTCATGTCCTCTGGAAGCAACTATTATATCCTTGGTGATGCTTTCTTAAGATCTGCCTACGTCTACTACGACTTAGATGATGCCAAGATCGGCATTGCCCAGGTCAAATACACTGATTCTTCAGATATTGAGGTCGTGGCTGCTTCTACTACTTCCACTTATGGTCAGTCTATTTCTGACAATGTGAGCCAGTCTGACTCCAGCTCCACCCCAGAGACCACAACTGCCACCTCTGATTCTAGAAGCAGTGTCGAAAGCGCTTTGTACAATGAGATGAACCCATTCAACGCTTAAGCGTTACGATGTTTGTAATTTCGCCTCTGTCTTATCTGAAGCTGGCGCTTCACATTGAGTGTGAAGACCGGCACATTTCCAATTTCACTTCTTTGATATATAATCATGCTATATATTTCCGATTCGTTCATGATGATTTCTTCACGATTTACCTAATAACATATATCTCTTTACTTTATGA
This sequence comes from Saccharomycopsis sp. NRRL Y-5750, assembly GCA_030564765.1. Taxonomy (NCBI): domain Eukaryota; kingdom Fungi; phylum Ascomycota; class Saccharomycetes; order Ascoideales; family Saccharomycopsidaceae; genus Saccharomycopsis; species Saccharomycopsis sp. NRRL Y-5750. The sequence continues at coordinate 121,313 of JAKTZD010000015.1, read as the reverse complement.
TTTAAAAGGTAGTGTCCGGAATCTTAATACGTTACAGACATCCAGAGAATTATCGCACTGTGATTAATTATCTTTGACAGAAAGGTACTTCATACAAACAGTCACTCCCTCCGCTTGCTAAATAAACTAATAATGTACATTAAAGAACCACAAATACATATCTACTCCATACTATGATCGATTTGACTCAAAAAGTCCTGATCATCCAATGATGACTGCATATCAAACCCATCGCCGTCCATGAAAGGGGCAAATCCATTTCCAAACATATCGCCACCCTGCAACCCTAATTCGCCTGAATTCTGCACCCCCAAGTCATTCGTCCCTTGCAACCCTAAGTCACCTGTATTCGGCAATCCGAGCTCTGTATTGTTTGCCAACATATTTGACAGTAAGCCCATGTCACCATTACCAGGCAAACTGAGCTCTGGCCCATGTGCAGCAAGCGGAAGGTCATTATGGACAGCGGGATTATAGTTGAGAGATACTCCTGCAGCATTGAGATCGGCACCCAAATACTGCTGTTGCTGCTGCGCCTGTTGTTGCTGTTGAGCCTGCTGTTGTGCTTGTTGTTGAGCCTGTTGTTGGGCAGCCTGTTGCTGAGCAAGTGCTTGTTGTTGCTGTTGTTGTAATAATTCCTGTTTTTTGCGCTCTTCTTCCATCTTGCGCCGTAGTTCCTCTTGCTCTTGTTGTTTCTTTCGTCTAAGTTCTTCTTCTATCTGTTTCTGTCTCTCAAACCAGCCTGGAGGAGCCTCGGCATAATTTGCAGGCTTAAGAGACGGCAATTCCCGTTTCACAAACCTCGACAGCTTTATAACCTTTCTGTTGTTGTTTATGTGCGAAAACTCGTTTATGGACTCTTCTAATTTCGCGTCTGCATTAGGTGTTCCATCAAGGTCCACAAGATAAGTTCGCTTGATTTTTTTCATAAGCTCTTTTCTGTTAATATAGTCGCAGCCTAGTATGTTCTCGGTAGATGAAACCGTGTTGTCCCTCTTGTCTCTCAACTGCTTTATGATCTTTTGGTTCTCAATGACCAACTTCTTGACATGCTCAAGATCTCCAATCCACGTGCTGATAGGGTTTCCAGGAATGATAAGCTTCGCGTCCGGATATAAAGTGGGCGATAAGATATTTTTTAAAGGAACGTTCTTTTCCATGATGATTTCCATGAGCTCCTGGTTACGGATGAACCTGTCACGAGTAAGCTGCCTGAAATTCATCACGTCAGCTTCATCGTGATTGATAATTGGCGGGTTAAGAGGCCGAGGTGGAGGCTGCTGTGGTAGTCCTCTATTATTGTGCGGATTCACGGCGTGAGGAGCTGGAACATTCCGCTGGTACGGGCCCTTGTTGTAGCGCTGTTTTCTCTGCTTTACCGCGGCCATTATTGCTCGGATTAGTGTGTCTTATACGGCCAAACCCCGACCTATGAGGCTGGTGTTGTGCCATTTGACGCGAGTTTCGTGTATCTGAATTTGTTCTTTTTCCCGTCCTTGGTTCGATATTTTGGTTTTTCGCAATTTGGGGGTTGCCCGCCCGTGGTTATCAAAGTTATGGGTTTGCACTATACTGTGCGCAGATGTCAGAGATGGATCTGAGCGCAGAGTGGAGAGGTTGTTTGCATCGCATTATAAATAGAGGTTAGCTTTGGTGATAGCGAGAGCCCCAGTAAATAACTTGTTGTAGCAGACAGCATATCAAGTGAGAGTATTTTTAGAAAAGAAAAGAGGTGCAGGTAGGCTTATGGTGAGCCGGAAATACCAATCATTATGCACACCAGAATCGGAGCTAGCGATGATAGAGATAGCACGGAAAGGGAGTGAATGTGGCATTTTCATGGCCCATTGCAGCATGAAGATATCTGCGCTCAGTCTGAAAATGTACAATACGCCCAATCGAGGGGTTGATGCGCGGAAAGCCTTTTCCGTGTTTTCGTTCAGTCCGCTCGGATATATGAAGCGTAACTGTGTGTATAAGGAAGAAAACTCGACCAAAACCCGCATTTCCAGTCACCGTTTCTTTCGATGCAACGCCCGATAAAAATCCTTGAGACAAGGCATAGTTTTGCTTATCTGTTAGATTTCTTCCCTATATTCAAAAAATCTAGTTACGCCTACACCACATCAAATATGCTTACTGGAAAACACGTTGTAGCTGCGCTTCAAATTGGCTCCTCTAAAGAGGGCACCGCCAAAACCATCGAGAAAATTCTCAGCTATGAGAAGGAAATCACAGACAAAAAAGTGAAGCTCGTGGTTATTCCGGAAGCCACCATTGGAGGATATCCCAAAGGAAGCACATTTGGAACTTATTTGGGCTACAGAGTTCCAGAAGGAAGAAAAGAGTTTGCTGCTTACTACAAGCAGGCTGTCAGCATTCCTGGACAGGAGATCTCGATTCTTGAAGGGCTCAGCAAAAGAACAGGGGCAATTATAGCTGCTGGTGTTATCGAAAGAGACGAGAACAATAGTACATTGTACTGTACCATTGTATATATCGATCCAAGCCAGGGATATGTCGGCAAGCATCGTAAGCTCATGCCAACCGCTACCGAAAGGCTAGTGTGGGGTCAAGGAGATGGTTCCACACTCTATGTTGCTCACTCTAAAGAACTCGGGAACATCTCAGGGGGTATCTGCTGGGAAAACTACATGCCTTTGTATCGCGCGTCATTATATGCCAAGAATTTAAGTATCTACGTTGCACCTACTGTTGATGACCGTCCTATTTGGTCTGCATTGATAAAGACTATTGCAGTAGAGAACCGTCAATTTGCTATCACTGCTGTGCAATATGTGTCATGGGCCCAAGCTACCCAAGATTTGCCTCAATACGAGCGAGAACAACCTATAAATGGTGGGTCGATGATTGTTGATCCATATGGCGAGGTTTTAGCCGGGCCATTGATTGGTTCTGAAGGTTTGCTTACTGCAGAAGTTGAATTGGATCAACTCCTTGAAGCCCGTTATGATCTTGATGCCAACGGACATTACACACGTCCTGACGTTTTCCAATTGACCGTTGATGAACGTCCGAAGGGTGTTAAATTTCAAAATGAGTAACATGGTCAACCCCAATCTTTACATACGACTTCATACTTGAGTACGAGTACGTACAGATATACACATAGAGCAGTTAGGCCATATAAGTGAGAGGCATTGATTCACGGTTGGATCGTCTGTGATCAAAAGACTATTTTGACCCTTCAACTACATTTTACAGTCTTTCACGTGACTTTAAGACCTATCAAAACTGTAGAATTTTATAGATTCGCTTATTTGCATTATGAATTTAGCACCTCTTTGATTATTGTGCAAAAGCCATTTACGACATACTTGATTGTGGTACTTTAAGATAGCTGGCAGTAAGGTGGGAAACCCCCAATTAAGGGCTATCAGTGAGTTTATTTTTATACCTCAAGTATAGAGTAAAAAAAGGAATGAAGCAAATACCGTAGAATAGTGGCCTAAAATCTGATATTTCGGGCTGGAACCTTTTTTTCTGTGAACGGCTGCCACCCTATACATTGCATGATAGTGTTATTATGGGAGTGTAGGGCATTCATTTTGAGGTGTCACCTGCAATTAGCTTGAATTATTGAGTAAGTAGGATATGGTTTTAAGCGGCGATTTCAAAAGCGTGGTTGCGCCAACTTTGTATATAAAAGAGATGTTTTCTCCAGTTACTCGAAATAGTGAAAAGAGGCATCTCAAAAGCTACATAATTCTTATTCGAGTCCATCTAAAAATTAGAGGTCCTGAAGTAACTAAAAATGAACCTCAAATGTATCTTGACTTTACTTTTCTCTAATGCTGTTTACAGTCTTCAGCTTTCATCAAATACTCCCAGAGTGGTGCTACAGCCCAGCACCGACAAAATACCTCATCGTTACAATGTCATGTTGAAAAGTAATTTGACCTTAGACCAGATCAATAAGCACAAGAGCTGGACACACCACTTGCAGGTACAACTTGCCAATGAGTTGAAACAAAACAACCCTGACCACGGGTTTTTTGATACGGTGGACGACTTTGGTGGAATAACATACGATTTTGATCTCAGCGACGGCCAGATGATTGGTTACCACGGGTACTTTTTGCCAGAGATTATCGAACAGCTCAAAAAAAGCGACGCTGTGGCTATAGTTGAGGAAGATTTCAAGATCAAAGCAGCTTCAGTAACTCAAACTGACGCTATTTGGAACTTGGGTGCCATATCATCCAGAAAAATGTCCAACTCCACCGCCAGTAAAAGCTACATCTACAGTTCAAATGCGGGAGCAAAAGTCGACACCTATATCTTAGATAGTGGCATCTATACTGACAATGAGCAGTTTGAGAACAGAGCCACCTTCCTTGTTGACTACACTGGAGAAGGAGAGAACGATCAAGCAGGCCATGGAACTCATGTCGCCGGGACAGTAGGGTCCAGAGATTTTGGCGTTGCTAAAAAAGCGACACTATATGCCGTCAAAGTTTTAGATAAAAATGAGGAAGGTGCAAACTCAAACTTGATCAAAGGCATTCAGTACATCATTTCAAGACACAATTCAAGAAAAACTCAGTCTGACTTCATTGCATCTGTGATCAACATGTCTATTCATGGTGCCTCTCTGTCTATAACGGATCAGATTTTTGAGCTTGCAGTGTCTTCCGGAATTCATCTTATAACTTCTGCAGGAAATAGTAATGCTGATGCATGTGACTTCTCCCCTGCTAGATCAAAGGCTGGTATTACTGTCGGATCATATCAAGCAGGGGGACAAATCTCAAGCTTTTCTAACTGGGGTACTTGCGTTGATATATTTGCTCCTGGTGAGCACATCAAATCTGCATACATTGGGCAAAAAGACAGCACTGCTTTCATGAAGGGCACTTCCATGGCTACGCCTCATGTAACTGGAACAGTCACGTACATTTTATCTCTACAACCATCCTCAGGTTCTGCATTCACCTCGTCCTCTGAAATCACACCTTCAAAGATGAAAAAGGCTCTCAAAGCCTTCGGGACAAAACACTTGTTAACTAACAACAACAATAACAGCCCTAATATTATATTATACATGGGTGCTGGTGGCGATATGTCTTCATTTTATTCTTCTGCCACCTGAGCTTCCCTCATCCGCTATTTGCTTTCATTCTCATTTTACATTTGTTACTTTTCATGCTAGATTTATCCCCTATATTGTTTAATCACTCAATTTACTGGTTTAATATTATACGCCCGGTTCAAACAGTTAGTTTATAGTCTGCTTTCTCTTGTAAACCTTTTGTTTTGGCTTATTCACTGTGTTAAGTTTTAATGCATCAACCAAGATAGATAAACAATAATAGTTAGGTCAAAAAGACAGTCGCAGATCAAAGTCGGTTGTTTATCAGCTTTACAGCTCAAAAGTAATCTGATTCATCAATCAAAACAGATATACACATGCCTGTTCTCCAGCACTCGGTATACTACTGGCTGATTTTGAGATTCGCTATTATTCCTTGTACTATTTATTTGATAGGGTAACTTATTTGTATCTTTAGAGTTTGTATGCACAGGACAAGTTAACGGGTTCCCGGTGGTTCTCTCACTTAACTGTCTATCGATAGTGAATGCAATTCTTCACTATGCGATATATCTAGATAGTGCTGATCTAGATGAGATGTTTATAACAAATTTAAGAATAAATAAGTGTATAGTCAAATAAAATAATAAGAATAAGTTGTTCTTCTTCTTTCATCAAGATGAAGAACGAATATATAAAGTGAAGAATAAAAGGGGGAAAATAGAAGATTTAAATAGAAGATTTAATTATCGGTAAACGTGTTCTGAATGAATATCAGTCCCTTCACAGATGTACAGATGTACAGAGTGAGCTGATTCATATCAGTTACCTATTGTATGTACGGATGTACATCGCGCATCCTGCGTGCTTACGTAAGGATACTATTTTTCAAAAAAACTCATCCATCCATTCGTAACACCCTAATAGAGACGGCACTTAAGTTAACATTCAGCGAATCTTTGACACCAAAATAACTGTAAGCATACATCGTATATTGCCTAGCAAGGAATCATTAGTTCACAACTGCCGCCAGCTCTTGTACACTATTATGAACGTATATTTATAAATCCATTTGTTGTAAGATGCAAAGAAGCATCAGGAACTTCAATATGCAGCCAAAAATTTGCTTACCCTATAATTGAAAAAAAATTTTTTTTTTCTGTGCTTTACAAAGAAAGAAAAAAAAATTTCATCTCAGTTAGAGATGAGAAGATAGGTGTTCCCGCTCAACATACCAACTATATCGACATACTTGAATAAGTTGATTGTTAAATTGTCAGAAGAGAAAGGGCTTGAATTGTTAATAAATCGGAAAAATGTCTTCCTCGAAACAGAGAGTGCAAGTGATAAGGAATCCGATACTTTCAAATCGCAGAACCCCAGAACAGAAATACTGGAGATCATTTGGGAATACTCAATTGGTCAAGGAACACAATGCAATCACGCATATAGCTTTCAATCCAGTTTCACCATATGATTTTGCGGTAACATCTTCAGCAAGAATTCAAGTGTTTTCATCAAAAACCAGAAAAGTGGCACAGACCTTCTCGAGATTCAAAGAGACAGCTTACAGTGGAGAGTATAGATCAGACGGTAAGCTTCTTGTAGCCGGTGATTCCAGCGGTCTTGTGCAGGTATTCGACGCATACAGCGCTAGAACTTTACTCGTCACAATACAGGCTTCATCATATCCTACACATGTCACCAAGTTCCATCCAACAAATCAGACTAATTTGCTTACAGCCTCGGATGACAAGATTGCAAGAATATATGACATTTCTCAGAGCGAAAGACCATTGCTCACTCTCAATGATCATACAGACTATATCAGATCGGCGACCTATATTAAACAACAACCGAACTTGATAGCCACAGGGTGTTACGATGGGTTTGTACGTATATTCGATTCTAGAATTGACAGTGATTTGCCAATTTTCAAGTTCAACCACCAGGCTCCTGTCGAGGATATCCTTTCCATAAGTCAAACGTCTCTTGTGTCAAGTGGATCTAACTACATAAAAGTCTGGGACTTGCCAAGCAATAAACTCACCAAGAAATTGTCAAACTTTACCAAGACTGTTACATGTTTGTCATTATCGTCAGATGACCGTAACTTGATTGCTGGGTCTTTGGATGGACATGTTAAAATATACGATGTTTCGGAGATCAATTGGCAAGTCAAATTTGGCTGGAAATTTGGAAGCGGAGTTCTCAGTTGTGGTGTTTCACCAGACTCAAAACACTTTGTCGCAGGGTTGACTTCAGGATTGTTATCTATCAGAACAAAGAAAATGGGTAAGAAATCCCCACCAAAAAGAGGTGAATTGAAAACCAAGAAAAGCAATGCACATGCCAGAATGCTCAGAGGTTCAGAATATCACGGTGAATCGGAACACAGAATTGTAAACGATACTGGTAAGAACAATATCAAGAAGTTGCAGAAGTTCGAAAAGTTGTTGAACTCGTTCAAATGGTATGAAGCGTTTGATTCTGCTTTCCAACTGGGTGTGCCAAAGGACGTTTCTTTGACAATTCTCACTGAGTTGAAAAAATTAGGTAAAGTGAATCTAGTTCTTTCCAACAGAGATGACTCCACATTGGAGCCATTTTTGACGTGGTCGATCAAAAATCTTGATGATATCAAATGTGTCGACATCATAGTTGACTATTTGATCATAACTATTAATCTCTATGGTAACTTGGTGGAGCAAAGTCCTTTGCTCGAAGAGCTATTCATTGGGTTAAAACGTAAAATTGCAGTTGAGATTGAGAAAAGTAAGGAAGCAAACAAAATCACTGGAATGCTCCAACTTCTTACTTCATGATTGTATACCTATATTTACGATATTCCCTTATTTCATTACCAAATGCATGTATTTGTTCACCAAAGCTTGTTGCTAAAGTTTGCGCTGAAATTGTAAGTAATGTGTACCGTTATGTTGGCATAGATAAATTGGCCCTATAGCTGCAGCAGGCGATGGGAAAATTTTTTTCCAGACATTTTACTTTTCGATGAGCGCAAAAACTTTCAGCTTGAAAATTTATTTCAGACTATCCTTCATCCTTTCGTTAAATGATCAGCGAAAGTCTGCTAAAGCTCAACTACAATCCGAGTGTATCCAGAACTCATTGCTTCAAAAATGTCTAATAACAGAAAACTTCCAAACATAATAATAACAGGAACTCCTGGGTGTGGGAAAACTAGTCATTGTGACTTTATTCTTCAGCAGATACCGGAATTGAAGCATTTGAATGTCAGCACAATAGCCAAAGAGAACAACTTGATAGACTCCTATGATGAAGCGAGAGATACGAGTGTGGTTGACGAAGACAAATTGCTCGATTTTATTGAGCCGGACATGTTAAATGGCGGTACCTTGATTGATTGGCACGCCTGTGAAATTTTCCCAGAAAGACTTATCGATTTGGTGATAGTTCTAAGATGCGACAACTCCCGTTTATATGACAGATTATCTAAAAGAGGTTACAAGGACAGCAAAATACAAGAAAATTTGGATGTCGAAATAATGGATATTTTGATACAAGAAGCAAAGGAGAGCTACAAAGAAGAAATTGTGGTTGAACTTAGAAGTGATGATGTCGATCAGATTGACGAGAATGTGACCAGAATTGTTCAATGGGTTGAAAATTGGAAAAAGGACCATCCTAAAGGTGTTTCGAACGATCTTTTAGAACAAGATGAAGATAGTGACTAGTTACAACTGACTCATTTCAATAAGAGACAAATGAATGATTAATAACATATATTGTTTACTAAGAGTTTTAGCCTAAATATGGATGTGTAGTGAATATTACAGGAGTAAGCATTCGCTAGGAATGCTCGATGAGCAGAGCAATCAATAAAAAACGAAAAAGAGATGCTTGGAAATGCAGAACTGGATAACCATGTGATTAGTCCATAGATTCATCGCTTGCATCACTTGCATTCTCATCTTCGCCATCATCTTCATCATCCTCCTCATCACTGCGGTTATCAGTGCCGATGATTTCTTCTTCTTTATATCCTTCATTATACTTTCTGGCGAGTCTAGAAGCTCTCCCATTCGCTTTGGCTTCTTCTCTGGCAGCTTTTTGTAATTGTCTCAATGGCTCGCTAAATGCCTTTCTGATAGATTTATTCGAGAAGGCATCCCATATTTTCAAAGGCCCACTGACACCGCCAGCGACCAAGTGTCCACCGACCTCAAGTTCAGGAGCAAAAGCAGTGGACAAGACGTTACCCACACCCAAGTCTCTTGATAGAATCATACTTGGCTTTCCACCGTTGGCCAAACTTTCTACAGGGACCTTCCACAATTTGACACGTTTTTCACTCATGGCACTGGTTGCAATCAAACCAGGAATGAAAGGATTTGCCTGTAATGAAGAAATACCGGACTCGTGAGCTTGTAATTTCCATAACGGCTTTTTGCTTTCGTTTCTGATATCAAATCCGTAGATAGAGCCATTATCAGTACCTGCGTAAAAGATATTTTCATTTGATCTGTCACCCCAGCAAACATTTTCAACATCTTCACCTGGATTGACAGACCATCTCTTGACCATATCATTTTCACTGCTTATTCTTACATCACTGATGCACACATGAGAGTCATACCCACCTGATAAAAGGATCGAGCCAGCACCTTCTTGAGATGTGCTTGGATGCCACTGAATAGAACTGACAGACTTCCCGTTATGTATTTGGTTCATACTGCGCACCGCCTTCATGGCTGAGAGATCCCAAAGTTTAATAGAGTGATCAGCAGAGGCAGAAGCCAATACTGATCTGTGCAACTTGTTATGAGCCAAAGAAAGAACGGCATCAGTATGGTGCTCAAGAACATGAAGATTCTTCTTTTTCTTCTTGTTTTTTCCACTTTTTTTGAGCGCAATTGGCTCTCCAAGTATCGTGTCAGGGAAAGCCTTATCTATGTAATCGAGGTTCCAAATCTCTATTTGTGGATCGAAAGTACCAATTGCGGCAAAATTTCCAACATTGCTGTCATTGTTCTCAGAACCAGGCTGGAAATTCAACCATTCAACACATAATGGAAAAGATGGCAACATTATATCATGGTGAACGTAAAGATTACTTTCTCTGATCATTCCTTTTTGCACGTCTGGATCAATTTTATCAAGATCGTCTTCTTCAGCTCCCATTGGAGCACCTGCACCATCATCATAAATGTACACATCCAAGTAAGACACTTCATCCTCAGTACGGCCTGATAAAATGAGATTATCGTTTGGATAGATCTGTAAAGCTTGTCTTTCCTCTTCTTCGTCCTCCTCGTTGTCAAGAGTTAGGTATGTGTCTTCCTCTTCTTCCACAAATTGAGCATATGATCCTCTCAATCCAGGCATAAAGGAGACTTTAGTACCTTTAGTGGAATTATCGTCATCATAGTGTTCCATATCAAATTCTTTGAGATCATCATCAATGTCTTCTTGTTTTTTGAGTGCGCTAAGATCGACCTTCACTTTCTCCTTTGAGTCGTCTTCGACATCCACATCTTCGCCTTCACCATTTTCTAAAGCTTTAGCTGCTTCATACTCTTCTTGAGCGTCGTCGAGCTCTAATTGTGCCAACTTGTTGATTCTTTCTAATTCTTCATCATCAAGTTCATATTTTTTTGGAAACTCTGATGCAAATCCTCTTGGAACCCAGCAGTTTGCAGAAATCATTGTGTACTTGTGTAAGATTTAGTTAATGAGAAATACTGAGGTTATACAACTTCCATTTATCTTGATACTGAAGGTACAATCACTGACTGAAAATTTGAGAGTTTCGAACATAAAATTTTTTTTCCGTAGTAAAGGACTCCCCACGTATAAAAAAAATTTTTCATCTCATCGCGTGGACCTAGTATATACCGCACATGCGGTATAGCATTTGGCTCGCAAACATGAAGCTGGCATCCTCGAGACTAAGGGTCGCAAATCTTTGTAAACGAACAAGCAACGTAGCTGATGATTCAAGCAGCTAGGCCAAATCAAACTTCATTTCTGAAATCATCCCCTGTAAGGTTTTGCTGAAATATTCTACTACCCGCTGAAAACTAGCATACCAGGAAAGACAACTGATAAGAGGTACAGCTAACTTCATATGGTTCCTCATGTGCGTAGTTACACTGTTTATAGTCTCGGTAGTTGTTTCATTGAGCAAAGAGTCATTGACAAATCCTTATTTTAGGTCTACAGTATAAATATCAACATTGGTCCTCTGCATATCTTTTCGATGCCAGTTATAACTTTTTGTTTCAGGTTTATGCATGTCAAACCCTGCATCGTTACAGATACTTTGCATGGCATTAGACCCAACGACCTTCCTTATCGTTTTATCTTTTAGTCGAAATCGTTCCGATATACACTATCCTCAATGTAATAGCTACAAAATTGTTCCTGCGCGTGCTTGCATAGCTAAGAAATACGTAAGTAGAGTATAATCTATGTAAGAAGTTCGTCATTTTGAATATGTTCCATAGTACTAAACTGAATTTGCATACTATCAAAGTGTAAACACTCATCTGGATCAAGGTACAGTTAGTAGCCCTCCCCCCCCTCTCAATTGCTACATGTGTGTTATTTTATGGACATGTAGCTTGCGCATTTCATGTCTATACATTCATGATGAAGACGTTGTTATGGGAAACTCCATTTTACAGGAAAAAAGGTCATCCGAGAGCTACCTCAATGTTGATTTATAAAACTACTTTGATCATGAGATAGTTGTACAATTTGGTTGTGGATCGGAAGGTCAAATCGCGAGCTTTCAGTTAGAAACCACAATAAGCGATATTTGGAGAGCCAAATCATCGTCTTGCACGGACAAATCCTCGCAGTGCGGCGACCTTTCCACCTTTGATAGAGGCTTTTCAGCCAGTCAAGGATTGACGGGGTACTCTTTTAAGGATAGATACGGAGATGGATTGAGTGTTGTTAGCGATTTGATTAGTGAACTGCTGCGGTACAAACGGCTCTTTAATTTGAGCCAAAATTTGGTGGAATTGGCCGAGCTAAACTTACTGGTGGGTTGGTGCCCATGCATACTATCAACTCAACCTCTTGCAAAGAGAAGAAATAGGACTCGTGGCCTTTTGGTCTCCAACATGACTGAAGACTCCACTTTGATTGGAGATAATACTTGGTACTCTATTTTGCTTGATACTGGAAACAGTAGTTTTGGAATACCCATCTCAATCTATTCCACTTTGAAGACTCACTTCAACACGGGAAGCGATGGTTGGTTCAACCGTCCTATCATTCTGTCAAACGTCACAATAATTTGCGAGCGGCGCCACAATCAGCCTTCCAACTAAAACACTTTTCCAAATCGCTAAAAATAGATGCAAATTCGATAGTCTCGTCAATAAAGGAGGAAACGCGTACCAGCTCGGCATACCGTTCATTGGATACATCTAATCAGAATAACGGTATGTATATAAGCTTACGTTTATTCTTTTTTTGACAGGGCAGCAGCTATTGCGCAGATTATCTTCTCAGGAGAAGCAAATATTGTAGCGGTTATTGAGAGTGTGGGTAAAACAGGAACGATATTTACGTCTGCGTAGGATAGTGATGGCCGATGATTTGACTGCAAGGAGGATTGATTATACCAGGCCATAGGACACTGAACTGTGATGGCAGTGTGAACAGTTGTCCACTGATGACAGTCTGAAGTAAAATCCGACGACAAGCTCTTTGCTTTCCATCGTAATTTCTTTCCTACTCGACAAGTAACACACTTCAAAGTAGAAATTCAGAATACAAAGTTTATTACATGGAAAGATGATCATACAGTATAGAAAACTAGATATCCTTATCCTGGTCGGAAAGCTTCCCAAGTATCCTCTGAATTTCATCTCTCTGGTTCTGTTTTGATTTTAGCAATCTTGAGTACCTGGTGGCCCCAGGTCTTTTTCTTCCTTTTGTGAACACAGCAAAGTCCTCACTATCACCGGCCAACTTCTGCTTTGAACTGTTGTAAGCGTTGATCTGTTTCTCCCCTTTAGAAAGAGTTTTGGTCGTAGAGGTTCCCTCCATTATCCGTAAAAATTCCGGCTTATTTTTGGAATATTGTCCCTTATAATGAAAAGGAGTCAAGGTGTTGCTAATTTCCCGAGGGACATTCTCCCACTCGCTAAAATACTCCAGACTGGTAGCTGAGTAGGACCATATTGATGCGGGCTCTTCAATGATGATTTTCAAAGTTGTGTCTTTGTCCAACTCTGTTACTATTGACTTGGTAAACCGGTCATTGAATGCCAGATCCCGATTTGCCACTTTGGGAGGTTTGCGGGACTCGATGAATAAGGGTCTATATCCGCTGTATAGCGTTTCCGTTCTAAGTTTTAATGGAGACAAATGCTTTGTTCTTGGTGCTTCTGGCAACCAGGAGTAATCGAGAACTTTGACCTTATTGTTGGTGATATTATTATTGGTGATGCTATTGTTATTACTGATGGGTTTGTCGGCCGATAAGAGCTGATCTTCGGGGATGGAAACTTGAACAGAAGGACTAGGCTTCTGCTGAGAAGTGTTCGTTGTGCCTTTGACTTTCTTCTGGGGATCGTTGGCTTTGCTGTTGCTGGTGGATGAGTGCCTTACCAAAAAAGTCAACTGAGACGCCATCGGTCTTCTCGCAAGCAGTGCACCCCTGAGGAGTGACGTTTTGAGCATTATACGGGATTCCTCGAGTAACTGTGGACTATTCTGCGATATGCAGTGCAAGTGAAACAAGAAATCAAACTCTAGAGGTCAAAATGAATAGTCATTAATGACTGACTGATCTTCCAATGAGCTTATCTTTTGTTCTCGATTTTCATTTATAGGGGAAAAAAAATCATAAAACCGAAAGCAAAAAAAAAAGCAGATTTCAATATAGAAAAAGAGAGAGAAAAAAGACATCGCGATTGACTGATCATCGGGCATGAAACGATTTATCGAGGGTGTACTATTACCGATAATATTACAACCACAACAACTCGCATCAACGGATCCAGCAAAACTCATAAATCCAAGACGTACAAGAGGGTTTTTCTGATTCTTCGTTAAGACTTGTTATCACCTGGAAACACTTGTGGGGGTGCTGCATCGAAATGAGTAATAAAACGAGTCTTCCATTGGGGCAGGTTCCGTTGGAGCCTTTGCTAATCAACAGCACAAACAACAAGTTGGTTCCGCTGCTTATGACGTCGTTAATTAATGCAGTAATTACACAGTCATATGAAGCAAATATTCCACGGAGAAATATTAGTTCTTTATTCGGATATTTGGTTTCCCCGTACGCTTTGACGTGCATGATGATGGCTATCATCTTGAATCGCACCTCGGTGTTTGCATCAACAACCAGAAATCTTCAGGCACGAGTGGAGGAGCGCATAGAGGGCGATTTTATAGTCATCCGCAATGTTCCGGTGGAGGACAGCGATTCTGACGATGAGGACGATGTGGATCATTGGAGCTTTCGGAAAAGAGTGGAGAGATACTGGAAGAGATTGAGAATCAAAAGGAAATTCACGAAATTTGCCAAACCACTTTTAAGAGTACTTGTGATTGCTCTCTTGCTAAAATACGTGTATTTTGTGTTGATATGCCTCAATTGCTACTCAAAGCCGGCCAATAGGGTGTTGTCGCACTACCCATTGTTCAACTACAACACGACGGAGTTTAACGGCACAATTTTGTCGCCGACAAGAATCAACCAGACATTTGTTGACAGCAAGTTCAACGGATCAATCAGTATAGGAACCAATGGGAATCTCGATGTTCTGAGCAAGTATTTTGGTGTGGTGGGCCCAAACAACGACTTCTTGTGGAGTCTTTATCTTGTGATGTGCTTTGGCCAGTTCATTGAGACGTTCTGCTCGGTGAGTTCGGGAGCACAAATTAATATCGAGTCCTCGTTGACTCTATTCGAGCTCTCGATGGCGTTTTATGAATTCAATGATCCGCTTTCGATTTTCGACTGGCCTACACCGGAACTACTTGTTGTGTGCCTCAATTCGCTCTTCAACCACCTCACAATCCACTTGTTAAAGTTGCTCAACCTAATCAAGTACAGGCTTATCATTTCATCTGTGATTGGGATTCTGTTTATTCTCTACTACATCAACGCAGCGCTTACGGGCAGGTTGGCCTACTTTCCGGCTTGTGTCATTTTAACATATGTGCCAATAGTAACAACACTCGTGATTGTGGTGATCTGCTGTTTGATCTACTTCAGCGCAAAGCTTTTGAACGACGACGACGAGGATTCCATGACGTTCGTCAACTTGAGTGTTGATAATCTCAATTTCAGTCTCTCAGAAGACTTCAGCAGTGCCTTAATGAAGATAGGAGTGGTAGCCGTGACTACTGCGACAAAAAAATCTTTTATCAGAGAGCTATCGTACATCAACATGCCTAAATCTAACTGGCTAGAGTATGAGATAGCCAAATTCGAAAGACAACAAATGAAACTAAGAAAGAAGAAGCTAGAGGCACAACAAGCAAACAACCCAGGAAGTCCATATCTCCTGGAGCTCCAAAATCATAATCTCGACGAACACAAAAAACCCTTCTTCAAAAGATATTTATCAAACTACAACAACTTTTTCGAGCTCCCTCCGGAACTTACAGAAATGTTGGAGAAGGAGGCCGACGCCAAGCAGGAAATGCTTAGCGGGGGCAAGGATCTGAACGTCAATAGCAACTGGCTTATTTTCAGAAAAATGAAACGGTATTTCGTGATATTCCAATTCTTTATGCGAATGTTGTACTGCTTGATATTCAAACGCGGAACTATCAAACGGAAACAGGAGGCATTGGCAAGAAAGATAGACCTCCTCAACGGAACAATGACCCACGGAGAGGGGTCTCTTTTGAAATTATGTGAAGGGAACGCGGAAACATCCGAAGAAAGCTCCTTTTACAATGAGCAGTCAGACACCATTGAATACAGTAAACTCCTTTCGGGCCCAATCGTGTCAGAAGACGACGATTCGCCTGACTACGTGCCCGAATCAGACATTGACTACGAACCGTTGGAGGAATTTTCCGACTTTGAGGGGGAAATTGAAACAATTTACACCAGCGAGTTTGAGCGGTTGTCTGGGGCACCCAAAAAAAGAGGCAGGGGCAGACCCAGAAAGACACCTGCGGCGCCCGTGAAGCCCCCGGCAGCTGCACAGGACGGCCAATCAAGCAACCTAATTGGCGAGGTGTTTGATGCTAGGGACTTGTACAGTCTTTTGGGGGTAAATACCCCAGCCGAAAACCTCGCAAAAAGCGGTGGCGGCCGCTCTGAAAGTGAAGACGACAGCGAGCAGTTCAGACGGATTTTGGCGTTCCATTTATCCAGCGATTTGACGCAAACCCACAAACCGGTCACTCGATCGTTCTTTAGGGAAAAATATGAGACATCTATGCCATCATCGTCTCATGCGGGGGCCTCTAACCAAGAGAAAAATGATAGTGTGCAGAAATTAGCCAGCCTAATTATAGAAAAGCGCAATTTGCAGCAGCAGGGAGACGACGAGGAAAACCTTTCTAAGCAATACACCTGCGTAATATGCCAGGTGAACGCCCGGCAGATAATCCTCTGGCCCTGTAAATGTTTGGCTATCTGCGACAATTGCCGATTGTCGCTTGTGTTGCGCAACTATAACACCTGTGTATGCTGCCGCAGAAGCATAAACGGATACAGCAAAATATACATCCCATGATTGCCACCACGTCGCAGCTAAATAGAGACAAATACATAATTACATAACCTAGACAGAAATATACAGCAAAGGAGTAAACAGGCTAAATAGTGGGTCACTTCCCAATACGTAGCACGCATAAATGAATGATTGATCCACGATAAGCGGCTTCACCTTCTCGATATGATGCAATCTCCCGAATCGCAAAAATCGCTGTAACTGTCTGTCGGAGCTATCCGGGGGTTTCTCCACACTAAAGCGGAAAAAAAAGTAGTGGGTCAGTCACATGGGTGCGGGCGGGAAAATTTTTTTGAGAGTGTGTAATTACTCATTCAAGCAGCCTTGATGAAATTTCAATCCCATTATAAATGGCTACCCCATTCCCGCAACAGAGGCCCAAATCAAGCAGGTTTCGATCTAAAGTGTCTGTTCTGCATAGGTTACTGCCTGATACAAGTTTCCTGAGTTTGCCTGCCACAAACACAGAAAAACTACCGCACGTATTGCTATTCACACACACAACATGTCCAACACCTTGTTCAAGAAGATCACCAAGCTTCCACCTGATCCATTGTTCGGATTGAAGGCCCGTATGGCCAAGGACCCTCGCCCAACCAAGGTTGACTTGGGTATTGGTGCCTACAGAGACAACAACGGAAAGCCATGGATCTTGCCATCTGTCAAAGCTGCCGAAAAGCAGATCCAGGCCTCCGAGGACTTCAACCACGAGTATTTGCCTATCAACGGTAACAACAAGTTCATCGAGGAGACCTTGAACGTCTTGTTTGGCCCTGATCTTGGCAAGAAGTTGAAGGAACGCACCATATCTGTTCAATCTCTTTCCGGAACCGGTGCATTGCATTTCGGTGCCACCTTTTTGACAAAGTTCCTCAACAAGGCCCCTGAGGAGAAGATCATCTACTTGTCGGACCCTACGTGGGCCAACCACAAACAGATCTTTGAGTCTTTAGGTTTCACTGTCAAATTGTACCCTTACTGGAACGCTGCCACTAAAACCATCAACATTGACGGCTTGCTCAAGTCCATCAAAGACGCTGCTGAAGGCTCGGTTTTCCTCTTGCACGCTGTCGCTCATAACCCAACCGGTTTGGATCTCTCCAAGGAGCAATGGGAGCTTGTTTTGAGTGCAATTGCCGAGAAACACCACTTCCCTATCTTTGACATTGCCTACCAAGGATTTGCTTCTGGTTCTTTGGAGGAGGACGCCTACTCGTTGAGATTGGGGGTGACTAAGTTGCCAAACACCCCTATCATGATCTGCCAGTCGTTTGCTAAGAACTTGGGTTTGTACGGAGAGAGAATCGGAGCCATTCACTTGATTTTGCCAGAGTACTTTGCTAAGAGTCAACGTGCGGCTGCTGCGAAAGCCGAAAGCCTTGCCCCTGGTGCGGTTGAAGATCCGGAAGAATTCAAAGAAGCGGTTTTGTCTCAGTTTAAGAAGATCACCAGAAGCGAGCTTTCCAACCCTCCTGCCTACGGCTCGAAAATTGCTGCTTTGGTGCTTAGCGACCCGGTTTTGAGAAAACAGTGGGAAGAGGATTTGAGAACCATGTCTGGGAGAATTACTACGATGAGACACAAGTTGCGTGACCTTTTGACTGAAAAATACAAGACTCCAGGCAACTGGGACCACATTGTCAACCAAATCGGAATGTTTTCGTTTACTGGTCTTTCGCCACAAGAGGTTAAGCGTTTAGAGGAAAAGCACGCTGTTTACTTGACTTCTAACGGTAGAGCTTCTGTTGCTGGGTTGAACGAGAACAACGTCGACTACACCGCCAAGGCAATTGACGAGGTTGTTAGATTCTTCGCCAACTCTGAGAAATTATAAGTAGATCTGCTTTTTTGATTCTTCAAGTGCTAATGTTACGTGAGTAAAGAGATAATATATTCAGTTGCTTTTATTGCAGTACATATTCTATTTGCACATATTCCATTTGCTACAAAATTAGCTTTTTTCTTCATGGCCTGGATTCCCTGTTGCATATGCACTGGGACTCCGATATTGTGTCGAAGCTGCGGGGTTATAAGTGGTGCAAATCAATGCGTGCATCGTTAATTTTCGGTATTGTACATGAACCTCAGAACAGAGTGTCTAAAAAAAGCAGTCCTTTATTTGCCTCAAACAAACATAAACAAACTCTTTTAAGTCTTGTCCTTTTCCAATCTTTGCTTTTTCTTTTGCTGTATGTTTGCAATCATCTTCGATTTCTCGACGTTTCTGATAAACGTCTTGTTCAATTTGTTGGCAGTGGAGATTTCCATCATTAACTTGGACTGCTTCATCTCGGTTTCCTTGGCCATTTGGTTGGTCAAATCCATCCACTTGAAGTTCTTCAAGTACTTTAGATTCATGATATCATCGTAGTAGAAGTTTCCCTTCTTTCCACCAATTGTATTTCCATTCAAAGTCGCAACACAGAGCTTGGCGTCCTTTTTATTCACAAACTCAGCCCATCCTTCAATGTACTGTCTCTTTTTGTTCCCTCCGTATTTGACTCTTTTGGCGTATTGCAGCTGAGGCTCAGGCTTGAGAAACAATCTGTCAATCTTGCCAAATCTTGAGAGAATCTGGCGCATTTTGTAAGGCTTCATGTAAGGAGGCACTTTCGATATATACACAACACCCGTTTTGAGCAACTTCTTTTCAATCTTTGCGAGTTTGTCGCTTGAGAGATTTGCTGGATTTTCGTTCTTAAAAAACTTGGATTGTTGCGTGAGATCTTTGTAACTTTCATCCAAAGGTTCATTGCTCTCAACAGGTTCTGTCTCTTCTAATTTGTCCCTCACATTATCCTCATCGTCTTCATCTTCAGAACTATCACTGTCGGCATCATCCGCGACTGCAAAGGCATCAAAATGTCCTCTTTTGGCACCCTTCTGTTTCTTTACAGACTCCTTATTCAAATTGGTTTCGCTTTCGTATCCCTCTTCCTCTTCATCCTCAACGTCATCGCCATGGCTCTCATTATCGCTGTTGGACTCATCATCTGAAGCACGAAGATCAAATCGGCTTTTTTGGGTCGTCTTCTTGGAGCTCACTTTTTTAGCCATTTTTGTTGTCACAAAGTGGTACTTGGTTCTATACTATGTATGGATCTAATGCTAAATGTAAGAGTATACCAGATCTTTCCATCAATTCGGAGAAAATTTTTATGTCTTCTAAAAGACTTACTTATTTTTTCAATGACCCACCAAAATGGCATCTCACAGATTGAAGCAAACAAAAAAAATTTAGAATCGCTGAAAATTTTTTTTTGCATTATTAATATCAGTATCATCATCTCAATTGCTTTTAGATTAATAATCACTAATTGATAAATAACTGCTGCTATATTTCTCGCATTTGTTCAGCTCAAAAGATTATACAAGAAACAGTAATATTTCAATAAACTCTGGCTTCACAATAAGAGACATAAAGGATAAAGATCAAAGACAGACGAGATGAGCGCTCCACACGAAGAAGACATTATCAACGAGGAAGATTACATAGAAACCACTGAAATCGCCGAAGAAATTAACGAAACCGGCAATGAGATTGAAGTGGATGATGACGAGGATATCCAAGCAGGTGAGCAAGGCGAATTCGACGGCGAAGACCTTGTGATAGACTTGGCTAACAACTCCTGGGCATATTTTGATAAACACACAGATTCCATATTCAAAGTTGCCTCTCACCCAACATTACCAATAATCTTGACTGGAGGAGGTGATAATTTGGGGTATCTTTGGACCAGCCACACCAAGGAACCTAAGCTCATTACTACTATAGACAAACATGACGAATCTATAATTGAAGGAGGTTTCACGAGTGATGGAAAATTTTTGGTCACCGGTGATATGAATGGTAGAATCACTGTACATAAAGCAGCCAAGAGAGGTCAAGTGTGGAATTTTGTTGACAAAATTGAAGTTGTGGAGGAAGTTACCTGGATAGATATCCATCCTAACCAACCTTTCTTTGCTTTTGGTTCTAAAGAGGGGTCTGTTTATGTCTACGAGCTTTCCGCAGAGGGATCTGGTATAATCAAGGAAGTTATGGCTGGATTTTCTCATGCGCTTGAATCCACCTCAGGTAAGTTTGTCAACACGACTGATAATGATTCCCTTGCATTGCTTACATGTTCTGAAGACTCTTCCATCATTTTGTGGAATTGTTACACTTCACAGCCAGCTTTCAAATTCAAAGACGCATCATTCAAAGGAGAAACTCCTCCATGGGTTAGCATTGCTGTTGATGATTCTATGAGTGTTGCCGCCTTGGGATCCAGAGACGGATCTATCGCTATAATAAATACAGTTTCTGGGAATATTATTTCCTTTTTCAAGGCATTGGAACTTCAACCTGATCAAGATTTCTTTGATGCAAGTATTGAAGCATTGAGCTGGTGTCCAAGCTTGTCTATTCTTGCTGTGGGACTTGTTTCTGGAGACTTATTTTTTTTTGACACAAAAACATGGAAAATGAGATCCAAGATCAAACTTGAAGATACTGTTACTAAATTGCAGTTTGTCGGCGGACCATACCTTATCGGCTCTTGTATGAACGGGAAAATTTATAAATGGGATGTCAGAACCTCAAAGGAACTTTTCGTTGGTGTTGGCCACAATATGGGGATTTTGGACTTTGCGGTCCAGGATAACGGTAAGAAGCTCATCACTGCTGGCGATGAGGGTGTCAGTTTGATTTACGTTACAGACGTTTGAACATTTGGAGAGCCATTTTTGATTTAACTTAAATTTGGTACTATATGAACATTGGGATTACATGCCCCAAAAGACTTTTTCGTTGTTTGTTTAATTGAGCTTTGTAGTAGTAATGTAAGGTGTAGTAAACCACTGACAAAAATACAAGAATCACTTTTTCTAATAGCATAAATTTGAAAGACAGAGTTTGTTTCAAATGTGATGCTTTGATCGTGTCGTCCGTACTGCATGTCTGGTATCTGCTGGGTTTACAAAAAGTAATTAGGCTGTATACTTCGGTTAAAATTTTTTGCTTTGATTGCGTTTTTTATCCCACACGTCTGCAAAATACTGATCTGATCACTTTACTTGTCCCACATGTCTAAAATACTGCCTTGATTTGTTTGGATAACTCACACGCCGGTAACCACCGCTTTGATTGCGCTTATACAATTGTATGTAAAAGTTGCTTAGCTTTCTGATTCACTCACTTGAGTGCCTAAGCGAGGTCATAAGTCCGCTGGCTTGCAGACCACCTACTCAGTATACTCAAGAAATTAATAATACATGTATTTGATAGTAAAATGTAGACATATTAAAAAAAAAATAAGAAATAAAGACCAATCGAAACATTATGGGGGTACAAAAGTTGAATTTTGAGAAATCTAGAAGGATACATGCTATGAGGAAAGCGCAGTGGCTTTTTATGCACACACATATTTAAAAAAGTCATTGAACAGGTGGAACGAGAAAATAAAACGTCAGCTAGTTGTAAGTCAATGGGGACATGACCTCTTTGTACAATAGCTGCTTCAACTCGTCAATAGTCAATTCATCTTTTCTCTTGTCAAAGTCAAAGAAGTCATCAGGGATAGGTTCAGCATTAGGTTCATCGTTTGGATCATGATAAAGTTTTAAGTATGGGTGTTTCAAAGCATCTTCGACCTTGATTCTTTTTGCAGGATTGAATGTAAGAAGCTTTTCCAATAAGTCCAAAGCTAATGGATTAGCGTGTGGGTATAACTGGTCAAAAGGAACCTTTCTCTTGAAAGGCAAAGATCTGATGTATTCTCTGGCTCTTCTGGACTTTATTCCGTAGTAATCTTCCATCAATGGGGTCCCTAAAACCTCCATGATGAGAAACAACTGGTTGTGGTAGTCTCTTCCAGGGAACAATGGCTTTCCACTGAGCATTTCGGCCAATATACACCCAACAGACCAAACATCGATAGCGGTTGTGTACTCTTGGAATGTCAACATAATTTCAGGAGCTCTGTACCATCTGGTGGCCACGTATTCAGTCATGAATCCAAAATTGTCCTCGGAAGAGGCAATAGATCTTGCAAGACCAAAATCGCATATTTTAAGATCACAATTGGCATTCAACAAAAGATTGGACGGTTTCAAGTCACGGTGGAGAACGTTGGCGGAATGCATTGCCTTGAGGGCTCTGAGGGTCTGATAAATGAAATACTGACAATGGTCATCACTTAACTTTTGAGTCTTTATGACTCTGTGTAAATCCGTTTCCATGAGCTCCTGAATGAGATATACTTCGCTGAATGAGTCGTAATTCAAAGGTTTTTGAATGTCTAGTATGCTTATGATATTCTCATGGTTGAAATGCTTCAAAAGCTTCAACTCACGGAGTGTTCTGAGACAAAACATGGATCTTTCGAAAGGCACTATCTTTTTGATGGCAACCTTCTCGCCACTGGGCTTATGGATGGCCGAACACACTATACCGTATGCTCCTTCACCCACGATTTCCAAGATTTGGTAGTGGTCGGACACATTGAACGAGATTTGTCTAGGTTCTTCCGTCATAGCTATTTGTTTGCGATGGCTTGTTGCTATTCTAGTGAACTGTGCTCTGGGTATTGGCTCGGTTGACAACGAGCGAGATATTTTATGCTAGTCTATAGATTATTCGAGATTTGAACTGGGAAGAGAGGACCAGAAGAGTTCAAAAGAAGACCCAAAAACAAGAGAAAAAATGGAATATCCGAAACCTTTATATCAACCAAACGGTTCAAGCCTACGAAAAAATTAGTCCGGCTGTCGAAGAAACAACGAAAATCTAAAACAGACTGCCAGTAAGCAATGAATAAACTGAGAGGAAAAAGGCAAACTTCTTCTGAACATAAAACTTAGTGATCTATATCATCTTGTAAAAAGGGTGCACTCCTGGCTTAATAACTGGCTAAATTCACCGTGCGAGCCCAATTTTTGGTTGTTTCGTTACACGTAACACTTTTGCAGAAAATAGTGGATTTGATTAGCAGATAAACCTAAACTTGAAACAATTTCGAAGCTGCAGGGAAGCCCCGTGCCCAGCGGGATTTTCTCTGGGGGTGCATGCACGGGAGTTGCGAAAACGCAGGGTCAGTATATGTTTTAGGTCCAAACTGGGCAATACCGAAGAAAAGTTTAAGAGAAAAGCATGTCGGGGAAGCTGTTTCTTCACTGTGAGATGCGTCTCGACAGCAGCGCGGGAGTTACACGTAACATGGTTTACTGTATATTGCGTTCGACATAGTATCATGAATGGATATACATAAATGCGTGTCTCAGAGAACATGTGCCAATGGAAATGGGTACGAACCGTCTTTCTTCATGTACACATCTATCAAGAGACAGTATGAGTAGTAGATAGCTACCACTGCTACAAGTGTAAGTATTGCCCCAACAGTTTCTCTTTTCTCCAAGGCAAGTTGTCTGGCTTCCTCGGAAAGCTCAGGGTCCTCGATTTCATCTTCCTCGTTCTTCTGATCTACAGAGATGAGCTTAGACGGAATAATCTGGATCAACACCACACACCAGAACCCAATAAGAGTGTATACAAGGGCCACAAGAAATGTTTCCACTCCAATTTGATACTGGGTCCCGCCTGCAAAGTAAAACGGACCATTCTCGTTTCTGGCTAAAAAGGGAACCCCTCTAACCACCGTAAACATGTACCCACTGATAAAGAGAATAATCAAAAGAAGCGATAAACCGGTCCAAATTCTACGCTTTCCAAACTTTGACAAAAACGAGTCGCCGTCTGCTGCATTTTCCATTCTCTTTTTCAACAATATCATGATTGAGAAAGCAATGATAATTCCTGCAACCGTATTTTCATCAAACTGAAGCCCATCTCCCTTTTTCTTGACAAGGCCATCTATTTGTAACGCTTCTGCAATGAAGCCGAGAAACTCATCTGGGGACGCCCTTTCGCCTATGTGGTATTCGTAGTGTTCTGAGGTCTCTAATGCAAAATACTGAGGATTGTCTATGTCTTCGATTCCTTTTTGTACCAATCTCGACAACGTGAACCCGTAAGCAGGAACTATCCAAATATGAGGCACCGCATTCATCTCTAGCTGACTGAAGACTTTTCCTGCTACAGCATAGTCCACGGTCATGAAAAAGAATTGGTCTTTGAAATCTGGTCTTTCGTGGTTGATGTACTTGGCAACATTTTCAAATATTGGGTTGAATTTCGTGCACAAAGCACATGCAACATTGGGGTTAAGGGCTGTAAACTGCACTATAAGCGGCACCTGCTTATACTCGGCTGTGAGGAGGTCTGCATTTTTGTCGGTTATTTTTATTATTGACTTTGACTTTCTTGCCTTGGAGAGCTTTCTGACGGTAGATTTTCTAAAGTCCTTCGGAACAGATAGACTATCGGCTCCACAAAGACTTATGTAGACAAAAATCAAGACGAGCTGTAATACACTGCAGACCTTCATTGTGCGATGTTGAGATGTGTGCTCTTTTGGGCCTAGTCACCGTGTGCGCTGAGAGTTAGGCAAGACTGTGTGCGAGACATCAGTGTAGGTTATGTTAAGAAAACGTCATTGAAAAAGCCAAACATGAGAAAAAATTACTTAACAAAATGTGTCGGGCTCATAACAACGGACATAATATGACAGTGCATGTTAGTCAGGCAAAGCCGACTGTCATAGTGATGCTATTTGTTTAGCATGACGTGGTTTCTCTTTACCATTCAATATTTGTATAATATTTTGTGTTCGCAAAATTGCCATAGCTGGTTGGCATGTTAATTTTCTGATTTAGCGCACCTAGAAGCCACTGCCCGACATTCCAATATTATATCCTAGTCGCAGTCTTTTTGCACACGAGAGCCATTGATTGGCAAGACAACTGCAGTGTGTATGACAGGGCTTATGTGTTGCTTGAGATTTCAAAAAGATAACAACAGGGCAATAATACCACGTAGCTAACGATATTTCGCGTAAAGCCTACCGCGGAGCCTCATAATAGTGAAGCGCGTCGAATAGACTTTTTGTTTACTGTTTTCCTTATGTGGAGAATTGCAAAGGTGGACAAGTCTTTGTTGAGATAAAGCAAAATATTGTTTCTAAGTATTGATGTATTTTGCATCATATTGATATCCCCAACAACGACGCAGAGTGAAAGAATTACGTGGACATGCATAGTTGACCCCGCTTGATTTTTAGTTGTAATACTCCATGATGATGGAACTTCAGAAGACAGATCAGACATACAATCACGAGATCCATTCTCAATGTAAACATTAGGCAAGCATCTCGCTGGAAAATGCTCTCAAAGAGGGTTCGTGCTAAAAGAAAGCAAGCTCAAAAATTTGAAGAGGCTAACAAAGGCGGCACGTTTGACGCTGCTGTCTACATGGCTGATGGTTGGTGTTCAAAGTACACCTACTATCAAAGGAGATTCAACAACAAGTGAATTTCTCAAAAGGGTAGTTCCATTCTCAGTATAAACAAAGCATCGACCCCATAGTTATAGACTTTATACAGTTGAATCAGCATTAAATATGATTATTCTATCACGTGATTGGGATGGTTATCCCGAAAGGTATTTTAAATCGATTAAGGACTCCTGTCTTCAATAAGCTTTTACTATCAACAGAAAAGCCCCGTGGGTCGCAAGACACTCACGTGAATTCTTCAAACAGCTGATAAAGTTACAGGGTCCCCCGCCCAGAGCCGCCTAGAAAAGGCTTGGCATCCCTCCCAAGACGGAAGCGGAAACGCTCGCAGCAGGAAAAAAAAAAGCAATTAGAGCGAAAAACACCCTTTTGAGGACCTCACATACCCTCCAAACATGTACACACCGCGACAAAGTAATTAAATGATTGGTGGTTTTTTAATTAGTTAAGGAACTGAAAAGTGCCCGGTATGGTCCTATAACCAAACGCGAACACACTTGTGAAACAGGAAACCTGTCCGTTTAGCTGGATGACCCGTGAATCAACGGCCCTGCAGTAAGTGAAGATCTTGTGAACAAAAAACAGCAATTTTTTTCTGTGTTTTGTTGGAAGTTCATTATGAAAATTATAAATGGAAAAATCGAAACCGTCATCGTCATCCTGTAGTGGTGTTAATACTCAACTTTTCTACTTTCTGTGAGCAGTAAGCAGCTTTTGCGGGGTTCATAAGCACATACATTCCACTTTTATGAGCTGTTTTTGAAAGGCGGACTTCCTATATGAATAGCTTTATCATTTATCTTATACGATACCACCATATCATCGATCATTACAATAACAGATAAAGTACAAATCACCAACTTCTTCACAGCGCACCCCGTTTTTCAAAACATTTTCGCTGAGAAAATCATAAACCACCTTGCCTTCCTAATAGGCAGAAAAATCCCTGCTTTATACATGCTGTGTTACACAATACGTCCAACAACCCAATAATGCTTTTTCCAATATCAATACACATTCTTCTTAGCTTGCTTTTCATAGGAACGTCGCAGGGCAAGCGATATTACCGCAAGGGCGATCAAGTACCACTCATAACAGGCTATTTGTCTCCTGGAGGGAACTCCGAGACTGGGAAGTACTTCTTTTACACGCAGGACTATTTCAATGAAACGTCCAACTTCTGCTACAGTCCGTTGAAGGACTCTGGCAAACCGTACACTGACAAAGCTCGCTACACTGACAAACTTTCCAGTACACGATTGGTAGCGAACCAGGCTATCATTCCAATCTTTCAGGAGAATGTCGAGTGTAAAATCAGCTGCTGGAGACAGTACCACACAATCAATGCCACATATTTGAACTTTCTCATCGAAAACGACTACAGATTCAACTTCTTTCTCGATGATATTCCAGTAGGCAAAGAATTTTACGACTATAACTCCAAAAAGTTCTACATGTCTAATAACGTTCCTATTGGTTACGCCGATGTCAATAACGAGCTCCATATCTATAACCACTGGCAATTTACGATTTTTTACACGTCACCTGATATAGAAAAGCATGAAATCGTCAAAGTGATGATGCAGCAGAGATCTGGCCGAACCGCAAAGGAAAACGAGGCGCAATGTCAGGTTTTTCCTGCTTATTCTCTTAGATTGAAGCCGAATGTCGATAACAAACTCATCTTCACCTATGATATCATCTGGAAGGACCTTTCTGATACCGATAACTACGCTCTCACATGGCAAAATAGACTTGATTTGTTTAGACACGATCTTATCAATAGCAAATTCAACGCAGCAACACAAACAATCTTCCTCTGTCTTACAATATTCATTGGATTACTTTTCAAACACAAAGCCAGCGCCATTTTCGACTCTACAAAGACCTCTTTATACTCGCGACTTCCCGAGTCTACCTCTTTTGCTGTAACTTCTGTTTCAGAAGGCAGCAGCAGTAGTAGTACCAATGGCGATAATAATACTCATTCCAGCGGCAAAATTGGCGATCATATGGACAAAGATATCGACTCATTTACACTAGCAGATGGTGGGAATAATGGGCTTATGGATGGCGATGAAAACGATAAGTTTGAGATCATGTATTTGGAAAACGACATCTACAGAGCTCCGGGCTATCTTCTTATCTTTTCCAATATTGTCGGATTTGGATGTCAAGCATTATTCGTGGTGGGACTTACTTTTTTGAGCTTACTTTTCAATATTGTTTCACTTATCGACATTGGACGTTTAAAATTCACAGTATTTATTCTTACTGTCTTATCAAGCCCTATCCACTCGTTTGCATCGACTACTGTGGTTAAAAACTTTATCGCTCACTCATTGCCAACTGCTACAGCCGTCACTACTAAGCCATCTGTTACGAACTTCAAATTTTTGGTGGTTTTCAACTCGATTTTCACTCCTTTTGTGCTTGGTGTGTTACTCCTAGTGCCTAACCACGCCCTCGTAGCTGTTAACTCACCATCACAATTGACTTTCGACAACTTCAGATATGTCCTACCATATTTTCTATTCTTATACTTTCCATTTTCGATCGTGGGGACCATTTTAGCCTTAATGTCGTCCCGCAATCATTTCAACTCGAACGTCAAAGTCAATATGATTGAGACGAAGATTCCAGAGCAGCCGCTCTTCAGCAAACCAATAGTGTCGAGTCTTATTGTTGGCGTTTTCCCATTTAGTATCATGATGAACCAATTGATCTATCTCTGGTCCACTATCCTTTTCAACAATCTTCACTTTGGGTTCTTCTCATATTTGTTGACGTTGATCCTTTCCATATGTGTTATTGACATCACGGGAACAATTCAAATATACCAAATGATAGTCAACGGCAACTGGAAATGGCAATGGGCCTGTCTCGCAAACGGACTTGCTACAGGCTTTTATGTTTTCCTTCACAGTTATAGATTATTTAGACCAGGAAAGATAGGGGACTGGCAAAGTGCGGTAATTTTCTTCAGTTACAACTTGACGTTTTCGATCTTGGTGGCTGCCCTCTTAGGAACTTGCAACTTCTTTTACACATGGTGGTTTATTCGCAAAATATACCCATAAACACCGGAAGGTGAATGAACATCTTCATAATTATAATTAAAAATATCTTCTTTTCCTGTATTTATTAGGGGGGTTTGTTTGTTGCCCATTGTGCAGGCTTGTGAATTATAGCCATAGATAGCGAATAAAGAAACTTCTTTTGTCAATATTTGCTGCAGTAACAATCTAGATCTATTTTTTGGTAGCTATGGATGTCTGTTGAATGCGTCTTCAGCCTCATTATCGAATCCTGACTCTGTTTTGAGCATCAACTGCACTTCAAGACAGAAAAGAGCGCAAAGTGGTAGCTATAACCATCAAAGCTCAGCCATGAGTAATATTCACATCTAATTGATGTTTACAATTATTTTGTCTCCGTATACATAATACACGCAATAAGATGCAGCCATAGCTGTCGTAAGGCTGGGACACCTGCCTATCATAAATGCATGGAAGTTTTTTCTTTTTCTCACATTATAATGTAGGGTATATCCTCAAGCGGAAGGGTCTCATTCACCAAAAAAAATTTTTGAGGGCCCAGACCCCAAAAAGCCCCTCGAGAGCCTTTTTTCGTGTCTCTCCAAGGTGTTTCTTAATATTGAGCAGTTATACTACTGCTAAATACGTGTTTGTTGGGAATTCATAAAAGATTCCCTAACGCCTCTGCTCAAACAATTATCACCAATTATGTCCAAGCAATCCTAACTCTCTGACTCATTGATTACGAGAGCATCGTTGTCCCTTTTGATAAGGCAACATCCATTCTAAATTGCCTAATTGAAACAAATCAATTTCTGGGCGATGGGTGACGAAAACGGAAGGAGCCATCCCTGACAGAACATGAGAAAAATTATTTTTTTTCACAATTAGCCAAAAATAGTAATTCGCCCATTCAGGCTAGACAAGGCCACTAAAAATATTTAGCTTATTGCATTTAAATAGATCTGGGTTTGCACCGTTGATCCAGCAATAATATTACACCTTGCAGACGACAAGCGTGGCAAATAGATAGAGCGACAGAACATCAGGAAGTAAGGCTTTTATCGAACAAACATTCAGATCTGAATGAACGATGAAAAAGACGTGAAATAGACATAACAATCACTCATATCAGTCAAATCAATCCTTTACCATCACAGTTGTAATCCCAACAACACCGCCACCCACCAGCATCAACTATGAACTCGGCAAATTTCGCAGTCAAGTTGCAGAGCTACCCAGTCATCCAACAGTTTTTCATAGGGATGTTGTTCCCAATAGTCAGTCTTTACAAGTTCACAATCAAGCGATACAAACGATTTTTGGTCCTCGCTTCTGTTTTCGTGATTCTCGGGTTGCATTTATTCAGAGAGACCAGCGTTGAGCATATTGTTAGCGAAAAGGCAGAATCAATCAACGCCTTAAGTATTCCGCTCTTTGACGGCAGCAGCTTCAAATTAGACATTGATAGATTACATCAAGGTTTGGATTCGGGTGACACTCTGGAGGACAACATCGAGACTCTTCTTTTCAACAAAACATCGCCATCCCTTTACAAAGAGCTTTACAAGTCAAACGCAGAAATATTCTCTCTGAATGCGCAAAGCAGCGACAATGCCATTGACGTGTCGATGCAAGAGAAATGTAGCCAATACTTTCATGCACTCATAGAGAAAGACTGGCATTTTGAGAGAATTGACATCAAAAAAGCGAACTATTTGCGGGATTCAATTATTTTTAGTAAATTCAAGGAGGAGAAATTAAGGGAAAGAATGGACAAGATCCATGACGACAGAAAGGCTGCCTATCTTCAAGAGCATCCAGATGCTACCGCAAAAGAGCTCCAACACCTTCGTTTAGGCATTGACGAGCAGGAGATCATCGAGCAGCTTGAACAGGAGTATAAAGAATCAGTAATTGCTAACAAAAAGATTGATCAAGAGGTTTTGGATGGCGTTGCCCATCTCAGAGCTTACCTTCAATGTTATGGAGAAGCCTCGGCCCAGGACGATGCTTTTCTTGAGGATATCGAGCTGAGAGTCATGCCATGGTTTAGTGGAAACTACCCTAGCTTCAAAAGATGGGACAAAACAATCATTCTCGATCATTTCCCCAAATTTGATGAGATTCTTTCGACTGTTGCTGCCTCTAAGAAGGAAAACCAAATAACTTCGTTTGTCACCACAAACGTAGAAGGCTTCCCGTTCAACGAATCTGCTATTTTGATCGAGGAATCGAGAGACGAAACTAGAGAGACTCCTGTGAGGACTTTTGATGATTTGACGTTTGACAGTTCCCTGAAATTGAAGCCTTTTGTCAAAACATTCAAGCGTGAATTAAACGGAAGAGGAATAGTTGTCAGTATAACCGACAAATATGTTGGCGAACTTCTCAATTTGATCAAGGTTTTAAGAGCTTTAGGTAACAAACTTCCTATTGAGCTTGTCCATAAAAACGATCTCAGTCGTGAGTCGCAAGAACGTATACGTGCTGTGGCAAGAGACCCTCTTGAGCTCCCATACTCCTACAACGGAGTCCAGGATATCTTACCACACGAGTACCCTGAGCAAGAGATCTGGTTTGTTGATGTGTCACACTGTATTAGCGACAAATATCTCAAAATTTTCCGCAAATACGCCAACAAGTTTTTGGCTGCTTATTTTTCCTCCTTTCAGGAAATGATCTTGATGGATGTTGACACGGTTCCTATAGTGGCACCAAGCGAGCTTTTTGAGTCCCAACAGTACAAAAGCTCTGGAACCTATTTCTTTAAAGATCGTGAGATATACGAGAAGCAGGTGCCCTACGATGATCTCTTCTTCCGCTCGTTGTTTCCAACAGAGCTTGACACGAAGTTGTTTAACATTCCAAAGTATTCAGAAAAGTCTCTCAACAATCGGTTCATGAGATTCCAGTACATGCATTTCATGGAGGCTGGTGTTGTGGTGATTGACAAAAAGAAGCACTTCAGTGGCCTCACAATGAGTGTGTTCCTACAGGTCCAGGAACCTTGTTCCACAAGGGTTTGGGGAGACAAAGAGCTCTTCTGGCTTGGACTTTCCATCGCCGGAGATGAAAACTACGAGTTCAATAGAAAACCTGCCTACTCTGTTGGTACAATCCAAAAACCCCAAAAAGCCATGAAATTCAAGGAGGAGCTTTGTTCCACTCATCCTGGACATATAGACGATTCGGGCCGCTTGCTATGGATCAACTCTGGATTCCAGAACTGCAAGAACATAGACACTGTAGTTTCTGACAGCAGATCGCCCAAAATGAGAAAGCAATTGGGTATCAAGAACAATCCTGAGCTTATGAAGAAGAAAATCAAATACCTTTACTCGCAGCCATCAAGAATTTCGGGCGGCGTTCTCCCTTCTATAAGCTATCAAAAGCTTGTTAATCCTGTCGTGGACTACGTGGCATATAACACCATCTATCTTGAAAGAAACTGGTTGAAAAACGAAGAGTGCAGAGGCTATATATGGTGTGCTTATATCTATACGGATGATGAAAATAAGCCAGAACAATTCCACGGAGACACCATCCATTTTGACGAGGCAACTCAAAATGTTACTACCTATCTTGGAGATTTGTGGATCGGTAATTATCTTCCTGGTTACGAGCTTCCGTCACAGTTCAGCGATTACTTAGACGACGAGGATTTAGATAGACAAGAGGAGGAGAATAGAAGAAAGGAAGAGGAAGCCAGAATAGAAGAGGAAAACAGAAGAAAGCAAGAAGAGGCTAATTGATCACTCAAACGCAAGCCGCTAAAAGACGTTGATCAATCTATCAACTACTCTTATATTACCAATGTTCTTATTCAATGCATACCCTTACAATATATGATAATCACAATCACAATTTAAACTGTAGTGCGATTTGTCCGGGATTTGGACCCAAAAGGAGGACTCGCAT
The DNA here is from genome assembly GCA_030564765.1 of Saccharomycopsis sp. NRRL Y-5750. NCBI lineage: Eukaryota > Fungi > Ascomycota > Saccharomycetes > Ascoideales > Saccharomycopsidaceae > Saccharomycopsis > Saccharomycopsis sp. NRRL Y-5750. The sequence continues at coordinate 88,205 of JAKTZD010000015.1, read as the reverse complement.
TGACGAGAAGAGGGAACTACTGATCTCTTTGAAATTGTGTGTGCTTGGATTGTACCCCTTGATGAATCCAAAGGTTACAAATCAAGGATAATTCTATATTGGGCAGCCAAGCTTGTAAAGAAAAAAAGTAACAAGAAACGAAATGTCGCTCTTGACTGTTGTGACTTGCTTATTACCACTATAGTGTTGTAGCGATCGTAGCTTCATTGAGAGAGATGGGGGGCTGCGCAGTCCGGATTTTATGGACAATTCAAAACGGGTCCCCGAAAATGTTGTGATGGACTTTTGAACGAGGGAGGAAAACGATGGTGAGAAGTTGATTTTGAGGTTAACGATACAGCCAACACAGCCGCATCAATTTATTGAGAAGAGTGGCAATTACATGAGATAAATGTAGTATGATGAATGTAGTATGATGAAGGTAGTATTTCTGAGAAGTCGTCAATAGCTGTTTCCGCGGCTAAGAGTTCATTTTCACGACAAATGGAACCATAAGTATCCCATCGCGTCTGAATACAACAGAAAGCAAACGCAAAAGGCAGATATTGTAGAAAGTCGCGCTATTCATCCAAGTCACAATACTCTGCCTTTGGATAAATTGGAAGTCGAAGTAAAAAGTTTACAAGGATTAATAAAGAAAGTAAAAGCTAAACGGTCAGTTATCAAAAATTGCTAAGCTGTTTCACCAACTTTGCTGAGGTGCAAGACAGTCAAAAGGTGACAAGCTAACGTCTGTTGAAGTCAAGTACAATATAGAAAATAACCTTAACAACTTTTGATTCCATGATAATTTGTGTGGCTCAGTCGCTATCTTCTCTCGCCCTGCCACCATTGCAAGTGGTTGAGCGTTGGAGTCCCAGCACATCAAATGATCAATTTCGGTTGCGTTCATCATACATTAATACTGTCTTACCATATAAAAGTCCTAAACCATATATTAATTTTGTTACTGCTACTAAAGAAAATAAAAAACTATAAAATCAAAAAAACATAAAGCTGATTAAACTGATTCGTTATAGTCGCCGTGGTATGCGGTGCCTTTTTCAGTTGAGGTGGCTTCCAAGCGTGGAGATGCAGTGCTAGCACTGTTAGCGGAGGATGCCAACTTCTTTGGCAAAGGACAAGGCTTGTAAAATCTCAAGTCAACTCTGGCAAGCAAGTAGATCAAGTTGACAAGAACCTCCATCAAAGACTTCGCACAGTACAAAACAACAGGCTTGAAGATCCACGATTGGTAGTAAACTTTCTGATCAATGAAGGTCGAGACACATCTGAAGATAGAAGAAATCAAAAGCAACACGGTGGTGACAGTAATAATGACAATACTGTAGTTGTGGGACAATCTTGGTGGTTCAGAAGTAGTCATGCCTTTAAGGTCCTCAACAGTTGCATAGTGATGAGTAGACGAAGCAATAACCCTGACTGCCTTACGATGGTATTCAGGTCTGCTGATGAAAGACTCTCTAGCAACTTTAATAGCACCTTTAGGAACATAGTAGAAAATACCAAACGACTCAATCCACCATGGCTGATAGATGGCAAAGCCTGCCTCAGTTCTTTTTGGAGGCTTCCAGAGGTAGGCAAGACCAATCAATGTCATTGCCGTTCCAGAGTAAAGAACGGTGCAGATAGAGGCAACACGGGTCACTTTCTTACATCTCAAGAAACTAGCCTCAGATAAAAAGTAGCAGTAAGGAACAACTGATGAAACAACACCCATGAGGATGATAGCAATCACCAAGAAGTAAATTGAGTACATGGCTGAAGCAAACAACTTGCAGGAGCCAGCCTTAGGGTGTCTCCAAGTGAAAATACGTTGAGCAAGCAACAAATTGCACCCAGAAAGAATCACAGTCGAAACAATAATAAAAACAGTTGACGCGAGACCAGCTTTGACACGCTCTTGGTCTTTGCACCAGTAGATTCTCAAGGCATAACCAATAAAGTTGATCAAGTTGTAGAAGATCAAGAAAGGCGACAAGTAGAACATGTGGCCTCTCGAAGTATTTTTAGCAAAGACAAAGATATGCCCAAACATCAACAAGAGGAAGAACACCATGAAGACTGCACATGGCCCGATATCGTCACGGGTTGGGTACCCACCAAAAGTTCCTGGCTGAAGTTCCAAGACTGCCTTCTCCAAGTAAGGTGGAATTTTGTTTCCGTAAAGTTTCTTGGAGTGTGCAAGCAACTTGACAATCCCCGTTCCCGAGGCTGCCCCGTCGGTTTGCAGTTTAAGAAGATTTTCAATCGTTTGAAGTGTCAACCCACTCATTTTCAATAATTGCAACTAAGTATAAGTAAAGAGTTTCAATGAAGTAAAAGAATTGTTCTTGAATGTCAATTCCCTGAAAATTGTTCATGTGATTAAGCTATACTTTTTTTTGACAAGATAAGAGAAATCAAAAGGAGATTAAAAATAGCAAGGGATTCTACTCAGCTATTTATACTCGATTTAGGAGTGATATTACCGGGAATCAAGACGGGAAGTGAAAATTTTTCCGTCTTTCCTATCGCTATATTTTTGCGATGCTCAAAATGAAAACATGGGGAAGAGCAAACAATGAATTTTCGCTACTGCATAAAGTACTTTTTGCTAATTACCTAAGAAGTATACAGAAGAGGTAACTTAATTGAGCTGCCCTGTATCTTTCTTCATTAAAAAGCGATCCATTTTATGTTGCTAATGGCCGGAAATATGGGTTTGCTCACTGTTTCTTCATTTTGAGAAGTTTCTCTTTTCTCATTTCTCTCTTCCCCCAGTTCTCTCTTCTCATGAATGTTCACATCCTTATAGTACTTGACTAGCAAGACTAACCCCTGTTTTCCCTCGTGAAAAATTTTCACCAAAAGGGAGGGGGGGGAGGGGGGCAAAAGTAACAACAGAAAAAAAAAGAAACACTGATCACATACTACTTGGAATCATGTCACTTATGTTCTATTATGCATGATGAAGATTTTCCGCTGGCGCTTCTCCGCATTTTTTGTTTACGTAACTAATGTTTATTTTTCCTTCTAGAAGGAAAAGTAAGAGCAAACAAACTTGCTATTCAAGATAAGACTTGCTGTTCAGTACGTTAAAAAATCCAACACAGTCTCACCATTCAGCTAATATTTATTCGATGATTTACGTAAAGAATAAATGTGGCAAGCCCCGCAGTCAAAGAGTCAGCCCTACATTTTCTGGAAGTGAGCCCCCTCTCAGCCTTGCAAGAGTTGTCCTCTGCGTTTGTTGTTGCTCCAGGTGCGGATCGTTGCTAAAACTGATTTTAAGCTTTCCTGCGCCTGTTCTCCACTTCTGGGGCACACCATTTCTCGCACATACAATCATTTTTAACTGTCGTTTAACAACTTTAATATCTACTAATACAAGAGTGACCTCAAGCAATATGGCATTTCCATTTCTAATCATTTCTAATCACGTACATATTATACAGAATCATGTATGTAGCTTAGTTACTACGTACACTCGCTAATACGGGTGGTTCTGAGTTCAAATCACAAACCAGCCAGAAAATCACCTTTAATTGTGTTCATTATATATTATACTTGCTGTCTAATGGTGTCTAACAAATAAACTAAATTGAAATTGCAGCAACTTGCTGCAAAGGGTAGGGAGGGACGGATGTGAACTGTCAACACAAGGCTTGAACCTGCTTCAAAGGGACGTTTTTAATTTTGCCTCTGTATAGAGTTTCTCTAACTCAAATTCGATAATGCATCGCACTTTTAGCAAGGGTAATAAGGGCCATACACTGCGTTCCCCGTACAAGATTGTGGTGTTAATGCTGTGTGCCAACTGTGCATCCTCAACCTCTCTGGTTACCATCAACTCCATCCAGCTGTGAAAAAAGTCTCTTATCTTAGGCACTATCGTAATCTCGCTGCTGCTTAACTTCGGGGTTTTTTCGTCCACTGTCAACTTCTGTAGCACCCGGAAAATTCTGTTTCTCCTGAAAATTCCGATTCGCGATAGCACGCTAAACCGATGTTCGATCTCCAAATTGATTATCTTTCTAATGTTTAATTTCCATTTGTTGTAAGTGTAAGTTGGTGCCGATAGTAACACAATAACGTAGTTGAACACGTTGAGCATTGTCCCTAATATTATGCTCAACACTAGACGCAACACTTCCCCAATTTTCTGCTGCTGTGTGTATTTCTCCACAGATGAGGCTAACATCAGCAACAGCATATCAGAGTCACCCTCAACCGTTCCCGCAGGCTGTTCATCATGTTGCTTTTGTTCTCCTCTTGAAAGAATCCCGCTGCTAGAGGAGCTAGATGTGCTGTTAGTGCTTTCGGAGTCAATAACCGAGTTCACCTCGCTCTTCAATTTGGCTATGTCCTGCTTTAAGGGCTTAAAGAACTGAAAATCGTAGCGCACATCATTTAGCACCAACGGCTTTAGGTAGAAACGCGCCAAACTAACTATGAAGTGATTTACGTTGAAAAGCTCCGTCAATCTTTCGTAGGGCGACTCAAACTGCTTATTAGTAAGACTGACCTCATGCGGGGCTAAAAAGCGGTTGTTTTTGACTTCCGGGGCTTCCTCCCGGTCCTCATGGACACTTACCCCGGCTCTCTGTATCTCCGTGACTTTTGAGTCGTTGGCGTCCAAGCAATATTCGTCTTCGTAGTCATCCTCCTTGTCATTGAAGTTGTTCCAGCTGACAACCTCATTTTTGAGGTCTTTGATCAAGATGTCTATGTTTTCGCCTAGTATTTCTGTGCCAATAGAAGCGTTCATAGCACTCCACACTACAATGTTGGGAGTCGAGATGTAGTTCATGATAGTGGGGTAAGATTTGTCCACGGGGTAAATCACAATGTTCAATACTATGCCTGTGTTGCTGTACAATTCCTCAAACGTCTGGTTCTGGAGCTTTGCCTTGACGTATTGGATAAGGAGATACACCTCCAAAGTGCAGCTTTTCCAGTAGAGATTCAAGAGCGTGTTGTACTTCTGCGACTGGAGAACTATATGGGGCAACTTTTCATGTGCAAAGCGAAGTAGTTCCTCCGTGATGTTGCTTAGTCTGGCGCTGATGATCTGCTTCTTGAGGTTTTGCGACCGTGCGGCTTGCTGAGGAAGATCCTGGAACAAAACGCATATTAAACAGGCAAAAACTGATCCGAAATAGCTTCCACTAATTACCTTTGGAAGCAAATCATTCATGTACAAGGACTTGATGATACCCAAGTGATACATCCCAAAAACCGAACCTCCCTGGAGAATCAATGCTGTGCTTCCAAAACTCTGCTTAGCATTGCGGAAAAATTGCAATTTCATGTCGTCAAGGCCTGGACTCGCTACAGCCAGTCTTCGCCTCTGACTGCTGTTGCTGGTGGTATCGGCGCTGGAACCATCGGTATCGGATATCATGTTTTGATAGTCATATATATACTTCAAACAAGTGAGAACCTCGCGAATATAATTATGTATCACGTACTTTGTACCTAGATAGCTATTTGTGAAGAGGTTTCGCTGTGCTATCCCTCCAAAGTTGCGGATAAGTCCACTATTGAAGACGGATATCAATCTGGTGATGTCTTTCTCTTTGCGTGCAATTTTGAGCAATTCTGTGCGTTTGTAGATAAGATTGTAGTCATATTTGCTGGAATTGTTCTTATGTCTCCACTCGTTTTTCATCAAAAACCTATCTATTTCTGTGGCTATCTCTAGCCATTCATCGTAAGTTTGAGAGTTGTTCAAGCGTCGCTTCAAGTGCTGGATCGTCCTATAGTCGACAAAGTTCTGGTAACTTTTGTAGATGACAATGACGGGCCAGAAAGTGGTGAGAAGGATGATTTTGACAATTGCGGGAAGTTGGAACATTATGGGATGTTTGAATTAGAAGTGTATTGTTATTTAAAAAGTATTTCGATAGAATGGAATCTGTTTTGATACCCTCCTGATACCCAGAGCCTCCTCGTTGATAGCTCAAAGCACGTCTAATTACGTACAACTACCTCATCGCGGTCTGGCACATGCCTCAAAAAGCAAACGCATTTGCTTTTTTTCCGAAATACCCTAATGTTACTATACGCAACGACATACACTCCCGACCCCACCCTCAATATACCCGAGTTACGTCGTAGCGGCAGGAGCAGCTTCTTCAGACCTTGTAGGTTGAACTGCTATTCTTGGCATACTCTTCACGTACGGAATTTATTACACAGTCATCAATGTAAAGCACTCGATTGTTATTTGCCACTCAAATTGATGCAGGTGATTGCTATTTTCATCATTAATACTTGTATATAGTGAACGAAAAGAGTGAGAAAGTCAGTGTTCCCGCACTACCAATAGAGAAACAAAAATAACTGCCACTACAGTTCTATGATGCACCCCTATGAGCCCTCTGTGGCACTATTCCATATTCAATGCACCCCCTAGAATACATGGTCTACATGCTTTGACAATTGATTGAAATTGCCGAGTCTTATGAGAAACCCCACAGGGTACGTAAGTGATATCTACAACTGCTAGTGCAAGCGGCCGTGAGTTCAAATTCCAGTTCGATTCTGACATCTTCATGACAAAATGTTACATAGCTAGGGTCGCCTGCAATATATCAGTAGTATACTGATAGTATTGTTGTAAAGGCGAAAATAGTAAGGATTTCCCATGTTAGTGGATCAACTATGACTTTTTGGAGAAAAAATGAGCAGCGAAAAAATCGAGAAAATTCATGAAGGATTGAAAGAAGAATCGGCGCTAGTTATTGACTAGGTTATCAAGTAAAGCCATTATCAGCATAGATAAGGTGTCAATTGTGTAGACGAATAGAATCACGCACTTGGAAAATGGTAAGTATTCATGATGTGAAAAGCCTATAGATCGAAAGCACCCACTAACTCCCTTCAGAGCATTCAATACATCCAGACTGCTATTGCAGGAAAGGTCCATCAATTGGACATATTTGCAATCTCTGTCACCAAGCCATTCACGATAACCGTATCAGGTGACGGTTTCATGAAATTGTGGCCTAACGACTTAAAGGACAACGAAAATCCCAAAGAAAGATGCTTGGAGGTTTTAGTGGATAAAATTGGACTTCATCATATCAGTACCTTTGAAGACATCATAGGAGATACAAAGATATTAGTAATTTGTGTGGTCACATTTGGCGGTGATGCTCTTTTTTATCAGTATGACTATGGAAAAAACTCTATAGAACAGCTAACAGATTTGAAGGTTCCTAAAATCAACACAAGCAATTCAGCTGCCAACAAGTATTGGGCCGTGGAGTTTTTCAGAGATCCTGAATACAAGAGCCACAAATTGGCCCTCACCCAGCCTAATGGGTATACAAGAATTTTCAATTGGGTGGTAAACCCTTTTGAGGAGAGTCCTAGCCAGATCAATTTTGAGCTTAGCATTGCGGGATATATCGAACCCAAAGAACCTAGTTTTGCCCAATGTGTTGCGGTTTCTCCAGAAAAGGGACTTGTGGCTACGGGATTCACAGATGGCACGATAATACTCTCGGACATCCATCAAAGTAAGCCAATTTACACATTCCGGAACCCAAGTATTGCTCTCAGTACTGGAAAATCCAAGAAGTCGTCTTCCTCGTTGTCTGTGAGATCGCTTAAATTCTCGCCAAGTGGAGACATGATCGCCAGTGCATACGATAGCGGTAACTTCGGAAATATTGTGTTGTACGACAGTAAGTTCGGTGAGGTTGTTGGGAGTTTGACTACCCCTTCACACTCAGCAGAGGCTTCAGTCACTGTCAATGCCCATCAGGGATGGATTTTTGCTATTGACTTTAATGACGAGGGATCCTTGTTGGCGAGTGGAGGCTTTGACGGGAAGGTCAGAGTGTGGGAAATAGAATCAAAGCAAAGAGTCTCAACAATAAATCTTTCATCGAGTGACTTTGCTGATAATGAAGACGAAGAAGGCGGGAATGAGCTTCAAGTTGATGAAGACTTGCCTGGCTGCATGGATGTGAAATTCATAAGAAAGGGGCTTCGGACTTCTATAGGCTCGGCTTCTAATGATGGATTGGCGATAGTCACCTTGGACAGGGGAATTCGTTGGTTCCGTGAAGCTGGGGGTATATAACTGGCCAGCTTGTTTGCTGTTAGTACATGAACGCGGATGAATAAACAGCTCATGTCTATGTTGAAGTTACTGTAGACTTTATGGGGAGTTTAGGGCATTTTCAATGGTTGTGTAAAGTGGGGAAATATGAATCAAAGACTTTTATAAATGTTTGATCGTTGCAAGTCTGTAATACGCACGATAGTGATCCAACTGTACGATTCTTCTTCTATATAATGATAGCACAATTGTGGCACATGAAGTAATGCATCAGCCCCACACGGTAACTCATACCAGATATAGCCACAATATTAGTCGTAAAACACTTAATCCAAACTAGAAGGTCACCCCTCACCTACAAAAACAAAATCTCCGCCACAAGTTGATTAGATTAGCTACAATACGTGTCTCACATCGCTGTCGGATACTCCCTTTCCATCGCATCTTCGAGCGGACCCCCATATTTATCGCCAGTCTCACATTTTAGCCCCAAGGAAAACTGCACGAAAATCAGTCATTCCCTATACGGAACAGGACTGAAAAATAACGAAAATTTTTATAATACCGAAAATTTTTTTGTCCTCGATGCCCTTTTGCCATTATAAGATGGGACTGGCTTCCTGCTGGCTGGTTTGGCGATCGATCTATTGACCAGGTTGTGAACATCGCTAAAGCTCTTTTGGATTGCTTGCATCCAAAAAAAATCGTACATCAAAAACAACATCCCGAACCAAACCATGGGTGAACACATGCTTATTTTGCCAGGGAACCAAGCGTTCTCGAAGTTCAGACTCGCAAGCATTATCGAGCACGCCAATGAGAAGCTTGGAGGGGCAGGCTCTGTTTTGTCCATCAGATCGACTTTTCTCCATTATGTCGATTTGAAAACGTCGGAAGCTGCTGCGTTTGGTAACGAGAAGATCGCCTTGCTCAAGGACTTGCTCACTTACGATCAACCTCATCCAACCAAGGAGGAGGACCCATTGATCGAGAACTTCTTGAAGGTTGCCTCGGTTTCTGGAGACTCTTACGAGAAGATCACCAAGCCAGAGGACCACAGCCTTGTCAAGTCCATTGTTTCTGCCGGGGGAAATCCATCCAGCCATTATGCTCTTGTCATCATTTTGCCAAGATCAGGTACCATTTCTCCATGGTCTTCAAAAGCCACCAACATTTGCCATGTTGCCGGCTTTATCGACTCCGTGGAGCGTGTTGAGCGTGGGTTTGCTTTGTTGATCGAATCCACGGTTTCTTTGACCGAGAGTGGTGCACTTACCCCAGAAAACAACTTCTCGTTGCTCTCTTCCGTGTTTGACCGTATGACCGAGTCGTTGTATTTGAACCAGTTGCCACACACGGCCGACATTTTCAAGCACCAAGAGACTAAGAAATTGACCTCTGTTGATCTCGTGCACTCGTCTGACCCAATGGCCACTTTGAAGGCTGCCAACGAGAAGCTTGGTCTTGCGTTTGACGACAACGAAATGAACTACTTGATTGACTCGTTTGTCGGCAAATTGAAGAGAAACCCAACCGACGTAGAGCTTTTCATGTTTGCCCAGATCAACTCCGAGCATTGTCGCCACAAGATCTTCAACGCCGACTGGACTATTGATGGCGTAGCACAAGAAAAGTCGCTTTTCAAGATGATCAAAAACACCCAGGCCAAAAACCCAAAGTACACCATTTCGGCATACTCGGATAACTCCGCGATTTTTGAAGGTGCTGAGGGGTACTTCTACTCGCCAGAGATCAAGACAAAGAACTGGCAATTGATCCAGGAGAAAATCCACACTCTTATCAAGGTCGAAACCCACAACCACCCTACTGCTATTTCGCCTTTCCCTGGTGCTGCCACTGGTTCAGGTGGTGAAATCAGAGACGAAGGAGCCACTGGTAAGGGTTCTAAACCTAAGGCTGGGCTTGCAGGGTTCACTACGTCCAATCTTCAAATTCCGGGCTTGTTGCAGCCTTGGGAAAAGAAGTTCCAAAACGTGGGTAAGCCAGACCATATTGTTTCTCCTTTGGACATCATGCTCCAGGCCCCAATAGGGTCTGCTGCCTTCAACAACGAGTTCGGAAGACCTTCCATTGTTGGGTATTTCCGTACTCTTCTCACTGAGGTCACCACCAAGGACAATGGCTCGGAAATCAGAGGGTACCACAAGCCAATCATGATTGCCGGTGGTTTGGGTGCCATTCGCCCTAACTTGGCCCTCAAGGACAACTCTATCAAGCCAAAGGACCTCATTATTGTTCTTGGAGGTCAGTCGATGTTGATTGGGTTGGGAGGAGGTGCTGCGTCGTCGGTTCAATCTTCCGACAAAAACGCCGAATTGGACTTTGCATCCGTGCAGCGTGGAAACCCAGAGATGGAGCGTCGTGCCCAGGAAGTCATCAACGCATGCACCTCTTTGGACTTGAAAAACCCTATTCTTTCGATCCACGACGTTGGAGCCGGTGGTCTTTCCAATGCTTTGCCTGAATTGGTCCACGATAACGATTTGGGAGCTGTTTTCCAGTTGCGGAAGGTGTTGAGTTTGGACCCAAGCATGTCTCCTTTGGAGATATGGTGTAACGAGTCTCAGGAGCGTTACGTGTTGGCTATTCGTCCTGACCAATTGCCGTTGTTCAGCGAAATCTGCGACCGTGAAAGATGTCCATACGCGGTTATCGGACACGCTACCGAGGAGCAAAAACTCGTTGTTGAGGACGAGTTGTTCGGCAACAAGATCATTGACTTGGAAATGTCGATTCTTTTCGGCAATGCTCCAAAGCTCAACAAACAGGATATCACCTATCCTTTGGTTTTGCCAGAACAGAAAAGCGTTATCTCCAAGACTTTGGCCTCTGAGTCGGTCAAATCGGCTTTGGACCGTGTCTTGCAGCTTCCTTCTGTGGGCTCCAAGTCGTTCCTTATAACTATTGGTGATAGAACCGTTGGTGGTTTGATTGACCGTGACCAGTTTGTTGGGCCATGGCAAGTCCCTGTTGCCGATGTTGGTGTCACCGGCACAAGTTTAGGGGACGTCAACATCAAAACCGGTGAAGCCATGGCCATGGGTGAAAAGCCTACTCTTGGTTTAATAAGTGCTTCTGCCTCAGCCAAGATGTGTGTGGCTGAATCTTTGTTGAACTTGTTTGCAGCTGATGTTGCCGACTTGCAGAAAATAAAGATCTCTGCCAACTGGATGAGTGCTGCCAACCATCGTGGCGAGGGGTCCAAATTGTACGAGGCCGTCCAGGCTATCGGAATGGACCTCTGTCCGGAATTGGGCATTGCTATCCCTGTCGGAAAGGACAGTTTGTCTATGAAGATGAACTGGAAGGACCCAAAGAGTGGATCCACCAAAGAGGTGATTTCTCCATTGAGTTTGATTATCACGTCATTTGCTGCTGTTGCTAATACCTCCAGAACCTGGACTCCGCAAATCGTCAACACCAAAGACACTGTTTTGGTCCACGTTGACTTGTCTGCCAAGGAGAAGGTCAAGGCTTTGGGTGGTTCGGCATTATTCCAAGTCTACAACGAAATCGGGGACATTGCACCTGATGTGCACAGCACGAAGACCTTGAAGGGCTTTTTACTTGCCTTGATCCAATTGCACTCTACTGATACTGTCTTGAGTTACCACGATGTGTCCGATGGTGGTTTGATCGTCACGTTGTTGGAAATGGCTTTTGCTGGCAGATCCGGATTAAATGTTTCCATCAAAAACGCCGCCAACGACGTCTTTGAGACGTTGTTCAGTGAGGAATTAGGTGCTGTTTTCCAAATAAAGGAATCAGAACTCGCAAGCTTCAAAAAGGTTTTTGCCTCAAATGGCGTCACCGAAGAATACATCAGCGTTGTCGGAACTCCTTCATTCGGCGGCAATAACGCTATCAAGGTTTCTGTTAATGACAAGGTTGTCCTCGACGACCACAGAAGCAGATTGCAGCAGGTTTGGGCTGAAACTTCCTACAAGATGCAAGAGCTTAGAGACAACCCAATAACCTCGAAACAGGAGTTTGAAAATATCAAAGATGATGCCGATCCAGGTATCAGCTACCAATTGACCTACGCCATAGAACCAACCTTCTCCGTGACCTCCAAGCCAAAGGTTGCAATTTTGAGAGAACAGGGTGTTAACGGTCAATTTGAAATGGCTTGGTGTTTCCAGGATGCTGGATTCACCGCAGTGGATGTCCATATGACTGATATCCTCAACGGAAGAGTCTCGTTGGACGATTTCGTTGGTATTGCTGCTTGTGGTGGTTTCTCTTATGGTGATGTTTTGGGTGCAGGGTCTGGTTGGGCCAAATCCATTTTGTTCCACGAAAACACCCGCAAAGAGTTTGCTAAGTTCTTCCAAGAGAGAACCGACACGTTTGCCTTCGGTGCTTGTAACGGTTGTCAATTCTTGTCCAAGCTTCATGAGTTGATCCCAGGTGGAGAAAACTGGCCAAGTTTCGAACGGAATGAGTCCGAACAGTACGAGGCAAGAGTTGCTATGGTTGAGATCGAGGAGAACACCACTTCCATCTTCTTGAAGAATATGAAGGGGTCTAAACTTCCTATTGCTGTTGCCCACGGTGAAGGTAGAGCCAGTTTTACCAGCGACTCAAAGTTGAAGGCTTTTGAGTCCCAAAGTCTTGCTGCTATCAGATACGTTGACAACTATGGAAAGGTCACTACCCGTTACCCATTCAATCCAAACGGATCTCCTAACGGTATCAGTGGTATCCAATCCAGCAACGGAAGAGTTCTTGCAATGATGCCTCATCCAGAACGTGTCTGCAGACTTGAGTCCAACAGTTACTATCCAGCTGGCGAGGAGTCCGCTAAATGGAACAATTACGGGCCATGGATTGAGCTCTTTAGAAACGCAAGAAGATGGGTTGGTTAATTTCATATTCGCACAGCTGGTTTATAGAGGCTGTCATCTAAACAATAAACATTCTAGATTTTTTATTAGTTGGCTGATCGCCGTCAAATTAGGGATATTTGTCAAAACGTATTACAGCTACCAGATATGGTAAGAACTAGTTCAATATTTGCCTGCCTCGGGATCAGGCTCTGCATTGTTTATATATCATGAAGTTACACGTAGCCACCTGGACGTAAATCTGGTTATCTCTCATTACTATCTAAGTCCTCAGTATGTCTGAATCCTCAGTATCGTTCCAATCGCCCAAGGTCACAGTAGCCTATGGCACTTACCAACTCATAGAATTTACCATATTTTTATCGTACAGTAATTTGGTGAGTCACGCCACTACACCGGGTAACCGCAATTTCCTCTATTTCTTTTTTTTGGAATTTTCGGTATTTTTCGAAGTTTCAAGTGAGTTCTGTAATTCTTAGTAAAAAGGAACTTCAGCTTAGATAATAGCCAAGAGCCTCACTTTGGACGATCACAGACAGAGCCTCTGGTAACTGAAAGATATACAGACTACAACTTCATACAGTCTGAGACACTTTTATCCAAAAGTTTCATACGGTTCGACACCATCATAGCCGTTTCCCTTTTGCTAAACATCCTGATCTCTCTTCCCTTTCCCTCTCATAGCCTATAGTACGGTCAGCTGGTTTGACAGTTTTTTTCGCCCTCTAATTTTTTTTCCCACGATTTTTGCATTTTTCGCTGCTCATCTCATCTTGCGCCGGTATCCATGTATTGGAAACTTTATTGCAGACAATACTGAATGCCTATAATTGAGCACTTCAAGACGTATTAAGCTAGCAAATAACCTTGTCACTCTAGAGTCTTCAATTGTGCCGATTAAAATGTCTGCGAACGTCAGAAGAGCGCCTAAACGGAAGCCGAGATCCAAAAGCCGGATCCAGTTGATTCCCACTGGTGGGGCTCAACCTTTCTTTCGGGTGAAGTCTTCTATCCAGGTCACAGACGACAATATCTTGTTCATATTTGGGGGGTTTGACGAGGATGATAATCTTGACAGCAATATCTATTTGTTGGATTTAATCACGAACTCGTGGGAAATCAAACCCAACAATATATGCCGTGAAGGACACACGGCGAATTACATAGGAAATCATAGGGTACTCATTTTTGGAGGAATTCCTACCGACGATTCCAATGAGACCAGCAATGGAACGGGAGGTGGCGCCAATGCGGTGAATAGTACTGATAATAACAACATTGACAGCAACAAGGAATTGCAGCTGTCACAAATGCTTTATTACAACATTTCCAACAACTCATGGAGCATTCCAGGCCAGTTGAATAGTTCTAAAGCTCCCAGCAAACGGAGTCGCCACGCTGCTTGTCTCTCTAATGACGGAAAGAAGATATATATTTCCGGAGGCTGTAGCTCTGCAAGAAACCAGATTCTTGACGACTTGTACTGTTTTGATATCACCAGCGGAAGATGGGACGGCCCGAAGAAATTCATCAAGCGGTTCGACCACAACATCACGCATTACAACGACAAAATATGGTCGTTTGGAGGGTTGGACAAGAACATGAACTATATATATAGTAACGTGATAAACTACTACGACTTGCAAAGCGACATCATGGGCCGCATTGAGATCTCCAATTTGCCCAAATTGATTGGTGACCACGTCTATTTGCCCTTACCCTCGCGTGGAAGCTGTCCTTTGGTCCTTGACACCACCATTCCATTATGGAACTCTTACCATCAAAACAACGTCATCAGCAACCCTGAGACAACCATAAACAGACGAAACAGCATTGAACGTCCAGCAGGCGGCCATGCAGCCAACCAAACTGGAAATACCAGGGGCCATTTGGCGGGGCTTAGAGGCGATGATGGAAGAGAGACCGTTGCTTCTGGTGATATTGCCGGAGATAACCCCAATACCCACCATACAGCCACTCAAGGGGCACCAGAAGAGCACGCCAATGCTAATGGCGACTTTTACGATAACGAGAATGTGCGTAGCAACGTTGTGTATAATCACGCGATAGATGAGGACAGTAACGACGAAAGCAACGCAGTTGTCGATGACGACGACGATGTTGGCGATGAGGGGGACTACAATGAAGACGATAACGGTTTTGTTGATTTTGGAGCCACTACAGGCGGATTTGGCCAGTCTCGTAATAGTGGGGCAACCGGTTTGGGTATCAGCGGGTTTCCCGGCTCAAACATGGCGGAAGGGGGTGCCAACGGCAACTTCAACGGTCTAGGGGGTGAGGATTCACTCACAGGAGACGCCAATGGAGTGGTAGAAATAGTTCACCCTTGCATTTCTCTTTTGAATCTCAACGGACTCAAATGGGACAAGATTTTGTTTGGGAACTTCGACCCTTTGAACCGGTACGTGTGGAGACACACCTTTATCCATGGCGACTATTTGTACATGTTGGGGTATCCGTTAACGGAAGATGTGGCCTTCTTTACGGGATTTGACTACAAATTGACGGAGTTGGCGAAGATTGATCTATCCCATCTTGGACTCAAAAACAGGCTTTTCCAAGAGGAAAAAACGTCCGCTGATTTGAGCAGATTCTTGAGCAGATATCAGCAGGGCGCATCTTCTATGGTATCTCCAGGATACCTGAAGTCTGAACATCGAAAGAACCTCATGTCGCTGACGGTTGTAGACCAATTGAATGTCGATATGGCGTCGTTTCTCATGAACGAGGAGTTCACCGATTTCGAGATTATTGGGGTTGTTGGGACCAAACGCCCCGAAATCAGCGAAAGCGCTGTCTTCTTGGACTCTACTGACCACAATAATCTAGAAGGTTACTATGAAGACAATGATTCTGTTTACTACAAGTCCAAACCGTTAAAGGTGCATTTATCGATCCTTCTAGCGCGTTGGCCGTATTTTAGGAAAGTTATCAGATCAGGAATGATTGAATCTTCGCAACGGCAATTATTTATACCCGAACCGATCAGCTGGATCCGTTCATTAGTGCAGTATCTCTACACCAACTCGTTGTTGCACATCAACGACGACTCGCTCTACGGTCTTCTTATTTTGTCGAACTTTTACAATTTGACCAAATTGTACAATGAGATTGTAACAATCTTGAGCAATCGTGAGATCCTGTTCTCTAATGTGTTGAAGCTCTACCATTTGACGTTTGAAGTTAACGACTGCATGCTTCTTAGACGCAAATGTTTGGAGTTCTTGTTCAACAACTGGGGGAGAATCGTGCGTACTTCAGACTTTCAGAATCTCAGCGGAAATGAGATCATTGCCATTTGTCAAGAAGCAGACATCAACAGCTGTTTAGTCAATGGAGTCAATTCGAACAGATTGCATCTTTCGACTTACAATATCACCAACTCGGCTGTTCAGGGTTACAGTGAGTCGTCTGAAAGTATGTTGGTGGCTGGCGATAATAGCACCAGCAAAAGAAGCAAGTCAGCAGCGATATCTGCTGCGGGCATTACTAAGCGAAAAACCAGTAAGAGAAACCATTCACGGAGATCAAATAGAAGAGGTGGCTCTTCTAGAAGTGGTACCAATGGCGGTGCCTCTGCTGCAACTCTGCTGCCGCAAGTGACTGAAGAGTTTGAATCTGGCGAGTCGATATCGTCGCCTGTTTCGCTGGTTCTGGAAAGCGAGGATCTGTCCGAAGGGACAGACGAGGAGGTAGCGCGGTACTGGTTCCGTGCGAACATGAACAATGGGGGCAATGGCAACGGAAATGGAGCAGGACATGGCCGTGGGCAAGGTGGAGAAATTGGAGAAGGAGAAGACGAAGTAATGAACTATTGAGTATTGAATGTTGTTGTACCGAGATGAATAAAAAGTTATGAGAGAGTGGTAGAGTTGAATAAAAGTTATGAAAGAGAGTTGTAGAGTGAGATGATGAGATGGATGCGTGGTGGATCTATAGGATGTAATGAAAACCTTCTGTATTGATTATATGTGTAATGTAGGTGAGGACTGGACACTATATGGGATATTACACCTCTGGATACTAGGTATCCTCGATGCAAATCGATCGTGGAACCCTCGTTCCGATAACGACGAACATCAGCACTACATGTTGTACCGAGATGAATAAAAAGTTATGAGAGAGTGGTAGAGTTGAATAAAAGTTATGAAAGATAGTTGTAGAGTGAGATGATGAGATGGATGCGTGGTGGATCTATAGGATGAAATGAAAACCTTCTGTATTAATTATATGTGTAATGTAGGTAAGGAATGCTTGCATGCGCCTGTTGCGTGCTAGTGAAAGAGGGATTTTCTCAGAGTACAATTTTTTTTTTTTGAATCAACTTAAGGGCGATGAGGATTACCGAAAGTATATGAGTGACGACAATGGATTCGAAGATGCAAGCAACCGTAGTAAAAGGGTCGCCTGGCGCCTGCTCCCTGCATGTGTCGCATGTCATGGAAGACAATACGAAGCTACGAGCAGATACGAAAAGATGGTGGTTGATGTTAGATGCCTCTGGATCTCCACCAAATCTAAACAATACTCATAATACACACCTCTACGACCTCTCTACTATATTCTGCAACTACAATCTACATCCACCAAAATCAGCAATATTCAAAACAGATATATATGGCATACCTACAGCACCATCCAGATAATGTACAAATCTGACTCGTATTAAAATACATACCTCATCTCATATGACCGCCGCATCGGCTTCCTTCGCAATCTCCGGCTCGCCGGACACCTCCTTCGCAATCTCCGCCACCTCCGCGACATCCGTCGCCGGGGCAACCTCCGTCGCCTCCTCAAAGTCCTCACGCTGCGACAACTTCCACAACAAATAGTTCGCACTGTGTCTGAGCAGCGACGGCCCCGCAAAGCCAAACCCCGGGGCATCCACAACCTCGTCCTCCTCGTGCGAGTGGAACGTCGTCTTGAACTGTCTCACGGTGTCCTTCAAGTACTCGTCGGCCTCCTTCTGCATTTCCGCGTCGGCGGCGTCGCTCGCACTCTTGCGCTTTCTGCCGCGGGTCTTCCAGCCGCCGAGGCGGTGGTCCGAGGCCACGGAGACCCGCAGCGGGACGTACACGGGCGGCGAGCGGAACCACGCGAGCGGCAACTCGTCCTCGCTGACCTCGTAGTCCAACTCCTCGCGCTCCTTTTCGCGCTCCTGCAACTGGAGATAGTAGTTCTTGGTCTTGTACTTGCGGGGCCCCGGCAAGTCTGCGTCGTTTTGCGGCAAGGCAATGGCGTTGTTGGTGCTGATGCTCGAGGACAAGAGCCCGAGGCGGCGTGCGTTGTTGTCCATGTCCAACTTGGCGAGACTGGCGATGGACTCGGGGAGGGCGCCCAAGAGCGCCTCCTCGTCCTCCGCGGGGAGCACGTACGTGTACTGGGCGTTCAAGGCGGCGTAGGGGCTGCTCACCTGGTGCGCCGGGGGCATCTGGGCCGCGGCGTTTGTTCCGGGGGCGGCGGCGGCCGGCAGGGCTGCGAGGGGCATCTGCTGCTGGAACATGAAGCTCTTGCCGTAGGGCTTTGCCGGGCTGGCGCTGGCGGCCACGGGGAACATGCCAAGCGGCCCGCCGGGCTGGAAGAGGCCCTGCGGGAGCCCGGGGACCATGATCGGCGAGAGCCCGAGGCCCGGGGCGCCCTGGAGCACCAGGCCCTGCACGGGCGAGGGCAGGCCTGCGGCGGACCCCGAGAGCCCCGGCACCGGGCTGCCGGACACAAGCAACGCCTGCGAGTGCTTGCTGGTGGTGGAGTTGTTTGCAAGCGTCAACTTGCTCTGCGGGATGCGCACGCTGGTCACGTTCTTGAGGTTGTTGATGGACTTGGCGCTGTTGTTCTTGTTGGGGTTGGTCGACAGCAGGTACTGCCCCAAGTCGTCCTTTGCGTCCGGCGGGCGGAGGTACACCGCGCCGATCAAGGGCGGGGCGTTCGGGTGCCCCAAGGTCGGGTCCGGGATCGGGTCGTGGATCAGGGCGTTGGGCGGGAGGCAGTGCTTGAGGGGCAGCGGCACCTTTGTCATGATGCGGAGGCTCTTCAAGGGGATGATGGGGTCCTCGATGTGGCGCACCTCGTCGGGGAGACAGGCCTTCCAGGTGCGGATCTTGTTGAACTGCTTGTCGGTGTCGTTGTAGCGGTACTCGCACACGAAGAGCGGCCCCTCAAACTCCACCCCGGGGTCCCCCCTCTGGAACCGCGTGAAGTACGCCACGTAGCACTTGCCGACGATCTCGTCCGCCAAGTGGTCGCGGAACTGCCCCGACTTGCACACCTCGTTCTCGTAGAACAACCGGTCGACGCGGTGCACCGTCTGCTCCGGCCGGTAGTACCAGCACACGTTGATCCAGCGCTTGCCGTCCTGGGTCTGCCAGAGGCGGAAGAGCTGCGCGACGATGGGCTTCTGCGGGTCGTTCGGGTTGTTGATCAAGATCCAGTCGCCGATCTTGTAGATGCGCCCGCGGATGTCCACCTCGTCGAGGGGGATCTTCAAGTTCTGGAGCCCGTCGGGCGGGAGGAACGCCTCGTCCGGCTTGGCCACCTCCTCGCGGATGAACTCCGCCGCCTTGGCCTGGAGGAGCAACGCGTCCGTGTGCACCGCCGACCCGGGGGGGAAGTACTCGATCGCGTTGGAGAACACAAGGTTGAGGTCGTCCACAAAGGACTCGACGTTGCGGTACGATCTCTGGCGGATCTTGACGCGGATCAAGTCCAACGACATCGGCGTGGCAATGCGCCGGAAGTACCCGGGGTTGTCCTTTGCGTCCGGAAGCTTGTCAAAGAGCCCGTGCACGAGCTTGCCGCTGTGGTTCTTGACCTTCTTGAGGGCGCGCATCACGTTCTTGATGCGCTGCTCGTGCGGGCGGTCGATGATCGGCGGCCTGCTGCGCTTGCACCACGCCTCGTAGGTGAGCTCGCCGCCCAGGGTGAATCCGTGGTGCGGATGGTTCTTGCGCGTCCGCTTGTGGCCGCCGCCCGTGTTCAACCCGGGGCTGCCCTTGAGCGCAAGGTCCGGCGCATACCCCATGAGCTGCTGCTGCTGGATGAACGAGAGCTGGTTGTTGAGCGACACCGGCGAGCCGGTGGCCGCCGAGCCGGAGGCGGACCGCGCCGCGGCCGCCCCGCCGCGGCTCTCCTCCGGCAACGGGCCGAGGTCCGGATACTCAATTTCCGCCGCGTACTTGTGGAAGAAGCTCGCAGGGTCGCCGGCCGCGGCGCGGAGCGGCGCCACGATCTTCGTGAGCACGTAGTCCTCGAGAATCACCGCGTAGTTGTAGATGTCGCTGTCCTTGAGGTTGTAGTACTTGGCGTTCCAGACAATCTGGGCAAGCTCGGCGATGAACGCGTTGGGCGTCGCGTATCTGCCCTTTTTGAGGTTGATTTTGACCATGTGCAACGACACAGGCCGCTTGATCGTCTTGTAGTAGTCCATGAACTTGCGCTCGGGCAAGGTGTGGAACACGGGGTGGATCTCGTAGCCCTCCGAGTCTTTCAACTCGTAGATCGGGTCGAAAAGCGGGATGAGCCGCGCGTCGAGCTCGATGCTCTCGGGGCTGGGTTGCGTTTTCGGGGCCATTGTTGGTTTCGCTGCTGGCGTTGTGTGGCAGACCTGGATGGCGTATGGAGCACGAGTGATAAACACAGCGCCAATTTTTCGCGCTCGTTTTATTTTTTTGAATTTGCTGAATTTTGAGCGTTCTGGCAGCTCAGGGAGGTGATGCGGGCAGCTGCGGGTGTCACGCGGGGGCGGGCAACTGCGGGTGTCACGCGCCCGCGCGGGGCTGCATGGAGCACGGGACCCGGAGCAGCATGGATCACGGGACCCGGGGCAGGCGGGATGCCAGTTCTACAAGAGCATTTCTTACTCTGGGAACGAGTCTGAGAAGATCGATCGATATACAGAGTAATGCTTGAAAGAGTAGAACTGTCGCAATCGTTGCTTGGAGAGTGCTCAGGTTGCACAGCGAATGCCAGTACTAATCCCGAGCGCATGTCGCATACATTGCCAGTATAACACGTGCGTGCACTCTCCGCTCCAAGGTCCCGTACAAACATATCTCCACACCCCCCATACACATGTTCCATTTGTAACACACCCTCGTAACAGCTACTAATTGTACACCTCAGACACCCTCGTATCAGCAATATGTAAACACCTACATGTCTAACTCTTCTGTTTACAAATACAGTCGATCTTATGATCATTCTGGCCGTGCGGAATTGGATGCGCGAAGATCGTTTGCCAGTGTACGAGCAAATGTTTCTCAGCCTAGCTAAATTCCGTCGGACACCCTGATCGCGGGCCCGCCTGGGACCCCGCCCCGCCCGGACCACAGTGGGACAGGCCGGACAGCCGTTGACTCACATTGATGCCACTCCACTTCCACATCGTTCCACGACTATCCCTATCTACAAGCCTACCACTTTTACTCCTTCAAGCCCACATGCCCTCCTGCCCATGTCATCATACCCATGCCATCATACCCATGTCATCATACCCCCCAGCTGGAAAAATTTTCCTCCCGCTGCCGCTGACGACAAAATTTTCCCCATTTGCCGCTCTGCGCCTAAAGACCCAATCCTGCTGAGAAAAATTTTCTCGTTTTAAGCTTTCCTTTTTATGACAATCGGAAAACCTGAGTAAAAGCAGCCACAAGAAAAATCAAATACAAAAACCTACACGCTTCCTTCACCAGACATTTCACTCGATTCTGTTCTTCCTGCTTATATATATCCAACCAGCCCACCGCCCTCTCGATCTTCCTGGTTGTTCGTTGATATCCTCAGGTACACACCAACGTCTTACACTCACGCCCCGCGACTAAGACCACCGTACACCTTTTTCATCACAGAAACAGCCGCTGAGAAGCACCTCTCAGGAGTCCACATCGTCATAAGAGAGCAATTTTATTGGTTTCTTGTTGTGATCCCGATGTTTGCCACCTAGTACTGCTCCAGATATCCTATTATCTCGAGCCTGGTTACACATCCCACCATCTTCCTCTGAATCGACCTTTTCACTAAGTGTTCGTTCGCTCTTTTTCCTCACCAGAACTTCGCGCCCACGCGAAATTCTTTTTTCGCATATTTTCCTTCTTTTTAATATTTTTTCCTTCTGAAATTTTTTATTTTTTCTTCTAAATTTTATTTAAATTTGGCGTCTTCCCCCTGTCAACATGGCGTCGCTTTCAACAACAAGCAACCCGGTCTTCTACCACCACCACCACCGCTACCAACTCAACAGTAACGGAAACATCGCACCCCTCGTCGCCCCTGCCAACACGCTTCCTGGAATGTTTCAGGCTGCGCCAAACCCAGGCTTTGCCTCCTCGTCTACGGGGACCGTGCTCCAGCTCCCGCTGCTCCTCCCTCCGCCTCCGCCACAGGCCCCTGGGCCGCTCATGGCCCCCCTCTCCAACCCCTTGGACTACCGCCAGCCAGTGGCCCTGTTCTACCACCCTGCTCCGCCTCTGGGCATGTACATGAACGGGCCCGCCAACAACAAGTTCTACGGCCACCAGCGGCAGTTGTCCAACCCCCTTTCGGACATGCCCCCTATTGCGGTGGCGCCCCAGGCGCCTGTGGCCACCGTGGGCGGCGTTTCCAAGCACTTGGACTACGAGCTCCCTACAATGGTGCGCTTCATCGCCACGTTTGGCTACAAGCTTCTCCACGCAGACCCAGACGCGCCTATCCGCGAGGCGTTTCTTGCAGAGATCTCCGCGGTGCTTTCGGCCACGCGGCTCCCAAAGTCGTCCATCTTCCTTGCGCTCACCTACTTGGTGCGCAAGTACGAGTCGCACGTGTGCACGCGCAACGGGGAGTTGCTGTTGAAGTTCCCCACCGACGACAAGATCTTTTTGTACATCATCATTGCGCTCATCATTGCCAACAAGTACAACGACGACAACACCTTCACCAACAAGTCCTGGTCCTCCGCCACAGGCTTGTCGGTGGACGTTTTGAACACCAGCGAGCGTTCCTGGTTGCTTGACTGCGACTTCGACTTGCATTTTGCCCCGCCAGCCCCACAGCAGGACCCGCAGGAGTCCCTTGGCCGGCCACGGTTGATTCCGTTTGCGGAGCCCTACGCCCAAACCGAGGCCTACAAGAAACTCGACGTCTACGGGTCGAATTCGGTGCAGAAGACGCTTCTTGGGGCAGGCTACGACGAGTACTTGGAGGTGGAGAGCTGCTACGGGCGGTTTAAGGAACAAAACGCCCCTGCGGCCGCCCAGCCTGCCTATGCGGCCCAGCCTGCTGCCCAGCCTGCTGCGTCCCCTTACTCCCCCTCCTCTGGCTACTACGACCGCTTCTACACCTCCGCCAACGACACAGTTCCTCCAGTGATCACGCCGTCTGGCGGTACGAACAACTACGCCTACACGAGGTTGCCTAGCATCACCTCGCCCTCTATGTACACATCGAACGCAAACATGGCTCCTCCGGTGCCGGTCAACACCAACTTTAACAGCTACAACATCTGGGACCACAGCTTGCCGTCCTTCAAGCAGCCGCAGCCGCAGCCATTGCAGTCTGCGTACAACTACAATCCGTTGGCTCCCGCCAGCACCAACACATACGTTGCAGGGCCTTATCCGCCGCCAAGAACAGCACAAAACTACGGCGCTGGGGACATCTACAACAACTACAATAACAACATTAATAGTGGCAATAGTGGTAACTATCCTGCCATGAACTTTCCAAGCTACGACAACAGCATCAACAACTACAGATTGCCTGCGATGAACACAGGCATTGCGCATTTTCCTGGAGTGAATGCAGACGGCTTCAATAACGTCATGCCATCAATGGTGGCAACAAACAGCTTCTCAGGCTACTGTTTGAGATACTAATTCAAGGGTTTTCTGGTATAATATAATATTGTGTTTTTTTTTGTTAGTTTTTTTTTGATTTTTTTTTTTTTTGATATATCATGGTTCGCCTCAATTAATTTAATATGTATACAAGTGATTGTAAATGGTGTCGCTGTAGGAAGGTTGTCTTCATTTTGAGTTTCGCAATGTGGGGTCCATCGCGTGCTATGCCATTCACAAAGACCCGTAATACCCAGTAATTTCTGTCGGTAACTAGACAGCTGGAGAGTAAATTATCTAGCAAAGCGTTTTGAGAATTGTATTTCAGGTAGCAGGATCCAGACGTTTCTGAAGTATCCCGCATACTCTTCTCAATGCAATGCCGATAGGCATGAAAATTCCCCAATCGATGCTTCGGGCGTACTGAACATCTAAATATGTCTATCTCCAGTAACCTCAGTAGATATACTACGCTAGTTAGTCTTTTCATCTCAATTAACACTCCAGACTGTCTTATGGAGCTAGAACATTCATACAAGTACCTGTTCTGTCAAGATACTAAAGCAAGGGATGATTACCTTATTCAGTTGACTATCTCACTCAGATGGGGTGCACTTTCACCAATCTACCATTTTAACCATTCTTCATCTTATCTTGCAGATATTTATTCTTATATCATCACCGCACATTCAATCGCAAAAGCGGTTCTCTAACACGGCATATATTATGTTCCCTCAATAAAAAAAAAAAAAGCACCATCTGCCTTTTTATCTAACAACTCCTTCAACCACCATCACGCCCAACCCCAACGTAGCTGATGTTGGCCTTAACCCAAATTAACCAACAACGGCCATCTCTAGATAGTCTCGTAGAAACCACTACCCAGTGATTATGGGCCATCTAAGACACACACGTGACACGCCGCCTTTCCTTCTCAAACAAAACAAAACCGCTTCAGAAAAAAGACAGGAATGATGAGGTTATACAAATCTTATCAGCAGTATATCATGGAGACACATGCTGTTACATTGAACACTCGTTCATCTTCCTCTTTCACAAAATCCCACTCTACAATCCATACCATGACAAGATGAGCTCCATACAGCTTACAATACCCCAAGCTTCCCAGGTCAATGACTCCTACACCGTGTATCATATACTAGTAAAAATTCCCCTCAGGAAATACGAATTGCAGAAACGATACAGCGAGATAGTGGCTCTCTTCAAAACGTTGGAAGCAACCCTACACGACCAGTTTCCGCTTGCTTTGCCACCCAAACAGAACGTAGCCTCGAAGTTTTTACGTGTATTCAGTGGTAGCAAGACATCTTCAGATGTGGAGAAGCTGCATCAAAACACATTACCAGGCTCATTTGTCAGTGGCGAAATCCTGCAGAATGGCAGCGGATCGCCCCTGGATGTTGTAAGGTACAGACAGGTGCAGTTTGAGCTTATTTTCAACAAAGTCATTAACCTTGAAGGAGTTGACCGCAAATGGCGCGATGCCAAGCCGTTTCTTGATTTTTTGGAGCTTCCTCCAGGATTTTTCCATTCTCCTGTCGCTTCTTCAGGAGCATTGACTTCAGGTGGGTCTTATCTTGACGAAAAACCCATAATGTCTTCATGGTCCTTGACTTCTGCTGCTTCTAACGAGCCCATTGTGGACATACTGCTCTGGTTAGATACCGTGCGCGATTGCAAGAAACTTTTGCAACAGGCCCGTAGTAATTGCTTCAATAATCAGTCACAGACAAGACGCAATCTTATCCTTGTGAAGTCTCGTTTTGAGCCTCTTTCCCAGGGCCTCCGGTTTCATGAGTTGAACTCCAATAGTGGAAGTGGCAAAGAATCTTTAGGGGCTGGAGAAATCAGACGTCGTAAAGACCTTTTAAACTCTATCCAGCAGGAGCACTCGAACATAGAGTCTATTCTCTCAGGCGTTATCGACAACAAGTACAACAACAACAATAACAATAAAACCAGCACAAATCGTGATCAAGAGCTTCCAGGAGCTTTGTTCAACAGCAGTCTGAGAGGGTCACGAGGACGTAGAGTTATTGGGCAACCTCTTGAAGAAAATGATAGAACAAGAGGTCTTGATGACCGCGATGTTCTATCTCAACAGCAGATGCAGCTCCGTAAACAGGATGAAGACTTGAATTATTTGCACGCAGTGATTGGCAAACAGAAGCAGATCGGGATTGCCTTGAATGAAGAGTTGGACATCCAGAACCTGTTGTTGGACGACTTGGAGAACCAAGTGGATAATACTACTATCAAGTTGAAGTATGCCAATAAGAAGGCCAGTAAGATAAAATCGTAATTTTCGCTAGCAATATACTCAGTAATATAACAATGCTTTTGAATGTGGTTCTTACTCAGATAGTTGAGTGAACGAAATAAAATAATGCTTTTGACTGTGGCTTTTAATCAGATAGTTGAGTGAACGTAGTTTGTTTTTTGCTAATAGGTGTCGTAGTTGAAGAGATGATAACACTTCGATTGGCATGTAAATGGAAAATCTTTATACTGATCGATCTGGAAACACAATAGCCAACCAACAATCCTAATAGTCGCAGTGAAGTACATACCGCGGCATGTTTCTTCAAAAGTAGATCAGACTTTTTGTAGGCCAAGACAACTGTCGTCCAGGTCTCCATTCGCCGATCGAAAGGTATTTGAAAGGCACTTGCTCTATAGTCATTTCCAGGACAATGCTAGACCTATCCCACCAACCTTTTTGAGACTGTATTCAAAAGGACGAGATCGCAAGAAGAGTTCAACGTAAAAAGGTATTCTTTCAGCTGAGGAAAGGAATAGAGTTTCCCCACAAATAAGTATTTGCAAACGTAGTCCTTCATTCATGTTGAAGTTTCTATTACTCTCAAATCATCATCGAGAACCATTACTCTGGGTCTTCTCATCTTGAATTTTCCCTATGAAATTTCTTCCACAGGTAAAAATTTTTTTTTCAAGCTAGAAAATTTTTTTTCATCTCATTGCATTATAGTAAGAGCTACCGCATATCTACAAGCACATCATCCACTCTTCTGTCTGAAAATCACCGGCAAAGAGTCTACATTACATTAAAGATGAAGTCGGACTTCAAATTTTCAAATTTGCTAGGTACGGTGTATAGAAATGCCAACTTGGTTTACACAAAAGATGGACGATGCTTACTCAGTCCGGTAGGTAATAGAGTCTCAGTGTTTGATTTGATCAATAACACCTCGTTCACTTTTGATTACCAGCACCGCAAAAACATTCGGAGAATAGCACTTAATGACCAGAACTCCTTATTGTTGTCCATTGACACCGATGGGCGTGCTATACTTGTCAACTTCAAATCAAAGCAGGTTCTCCATTACTTCAACTTCAAAAGTACAAGAGTCAATGACATCAGATTTTCGCCTGATGGCCGTTATTTTGCCATTGCGGTAGACAGATTCGTCCAGATATGGAAAATATCGTCGTCAGCAACCTCCTCGGGCGACGGAGACGAGACAAACGAGGGCGCAGAGTACAATGATCGTCAGTTCGCTCCTTTCATAAAGTTCAAAAAATTGAGCGGTCACTATAACGAGATCTTATCCTTGAACTGGTCCAAGGATTCTAGATTTTTGTTGTCGACCTCCAAGGACATGACTACCCGAATTTGGTCCTTGCATTCTAGCGAAGCTCATGCCAAGATGTCTCTCGCGGGGCATCGTGATTATGTGGTCAATGCATTTTTCAACAGCACTCAAGATATCATATACACTCTCAGTAAGGATGGGGCATTGTTACAGTGGGAATATACCAAGAAGCCAAAGAACGATGACGAAGAATCTGATGAAGAGGAGGCCGAAGCTAATGCAGAAAATAATCTTGCCAAATTGAGTTGGAGAATAACCAAAAAAAACTACTTTTTTGCCGGAGACCATGCTACAGTCAAATGTGGCGCGTTCCATCCAGGATCCAATATCTTGATTGTGGGTTTCAGTAACGGTGAGTTCAGACTTTATGAGCTTCCTTCGTTCACAATGGTTCAACAGCTATCCATTGGAAAAAATGCAATCAACACTGTGGAAGTGAACTCAAGCGGAGAATGGTTGGCCTTTGGATCCTCCAAATTAGGCCAGCTTTTGGTATACGAATGGCAATCAGAGTCTTACATCTTGAAGCAGCAGGGTCATTTCGACTCTATGAACGCTCTTTGTTACTCCCCAGATGCTTCAAAAATTGTTACAGCCAGTGATGATGGGAAAATCAAAATTTGGGACGTCAACTCGGGATTCTGTTTGAACACTTTTGAAGAGCATACAAGTTCGGTGACGTGGGCACAGTTTGCCAAAAAAGGAACCGTGCTTTTCACGTGTTCTTTAGACGGAACTGTACGAGCATGGGATTTGATCAGATATAGAAATTTCAGAGTGTTCACAGCCACCTCTGAAAGAGTTCAGTTTAACTGTTTGGCCGTTGATCCTAGTGGTGAAGTTGTCGTTGCTAGTTCCTTGAGTTCCTTCGAAATATTCGTGTGGTCGGTGCAAACCGGTCAGTTGTTGGATAACTTAGCTGGCCATGAAGGTCCTGTGTCCTGTTTAGCCTTCGGAACTGAAAACTCGACTTTAGCCAGTGCAAGTTGGGACAAAACTATCAGAGTTTGGGACATTTTTGGAAGATCTCAAAGTGTTGAGCCTTTCCAGTTGTATTCTGATGTGTTGGCTATTGCAATGAGACCAGACTCAAAGCAACTTGCGGTGTCTACTTTAGATGGCCAAGTTTCCTTCTGGGATATCGAAAACGGGAAGCAGGTTGGAAACATTGATGCGAAAAAAGATATTTTCAGTGGTAGATACTTAACTGACGCTTTCACCTCACAGAATTCCAAAAGATCAAGATTTTTCACTACTATTGACTACAGTTTCGATGGATCGGCTATAATATGTGCCGGTAAGAACAACTCCATCTGTCTATACGATATTCATAACGAGGTGCTTTTGAGAAGATTTACCGTGTCGGAGAACATGAACCTTGATGGTACGTTGCTCAAGTTGAACAGTGGGAAAATAGTGGACGGTGGCGATAACATTGACCTTATTGATACTCGTGGAGAGAATTCCGACCTTGAAGATAGAATTGATAACAGTCTTCCAGGAACAAATCGTGGAGGTGATCCATCTTTGAGACGTGTGAGACCTGAAATTCGAGTCAATAGTATACGATTCTCGCCTACGGCTAATGCTTTTGCAGCTGCGTCTACAGAGGGGTTGTTGATATACTCAATTGATTCTAGACTTATTTTCGATCCTCTTGATTTGGATGTTGATATCACCCCGGAGAATATACTCGCGGAACTCAAAAACGAAAACTACTTAGTTGCTATCACAATGGCCTTCAGATTGAACGAAACCTACTTGATTATCAAGGTCTTTGAAAATATTCCTGTCAAGGAGATCCCGTTAATTTTGTCTGATTTCCCTCCTGCTTACTTGCCGGAACTCATGAAATTTTTGGGTCATTTTATCAACGAATCACAGCATTTAGAATTCAACTTGATTTGGATTTTGAATTTGTTGAATATTCACGGTCTGTACATAGGCAGCAACAGAGTCAAATTTATCAACTCATTGAAATTGGTCCAGAGATTTTTGAACAGAATTGCCAAAGATATAGCTCTCACATCAAAACAGAACACATACCTCTACAAATTCTTGAACGACAGTTCGTTCAATAACCAGGGAGCAGGGGCAAGTGAAGGCGTCGACGGTTTAGATCAACAAATGGCCAATGCCGATGACATTTTAATTGAGGTAAAGAAGGATGGTTTCCAGCTGTCCGATGAGGAAAGTGATGGAGCTAGTGACGATGACGATGAAAGTGGTTGGTTAGACAGTAAGACCTCTGAGAAGTTCACCGGGTTTGATGGAGACGACGACGAGGACTCCGAGTGATTTTTTGGAGCCGTTAATTGTTTTTTTATTTGGGCTGTTTTATAGATTATCATTAGATTGGAGATTTCCAAGGATGCATATTGTTAATAAGATTTGACGTATCTGCCAGAGCATTTCAGTGACTTCCTTGTAAACTTGCCATATCATTTGACGAATATCTAAAAATACATAAATCATACTTTGACGTGCATTGAGAGTTTTCCTTGCTTGGCTTGTGAACTTCCTACTTTATGCAGCTTTTATGAGGCCCACACAATCTACAGACATAAGTTCTTTGAATTATTGTTATTATATATAGATAGTAACTTTTACATTGATAAAGTATATGTTGTCAAAGTTTAAAATCATGCCAATATGAGAAAGAGAAGAAACAGAAGAATATTTTTATTGTATCAGTGATCAACGATCGACCTCACCAAACACAAGATCCATGGTACCAATAATGGCAACACAATCAGCCAAGTAGTTTCCTCTGGCTATGTGGTCGAAGGCAGCCAAGTGAGCAAACCCTGGACCTCTGATGTGACATCTGTAAGGTCTCTCAGACCCATCACTGACAAGGAAAACTCCCAATTCACCCTTTGGAGCCTCAATGGCAGTGTAAGTGTCCCCCTGAGGCACAGTGTAACCCTTGGTAAACAACAAAAAGTGGTGGATCAAAGCCTCCATATCTTCCTTCATGGCAGCTCTTGGAGGAGGGTTGACCTTCCAATCTTCAACTTTAACTGGACCAGCAGGCATATCATTTATACACTGTTCAATGATTCTCAAAGATTGTCTGAATTCGGCCATTCTGCACAAGTAACGGTCGTAACAGTCCCCATTGACTCCCACAGGAACATCAAAGTCAACCAAGTCGTAGGCGTCGTATGGCTGGTCTTTTCTGACGTCGAATGGGATACCGGAACCTCTCAACATGACACCGGTACAAGAGTAGTTGAGGGCATCGTCTGCAGTTAGCACACCAACATCAATGGTTCTTTGTTTCCAGATTCTGTTGTCAGTCAACAATTCTTCGGTCTCATCAAGTCTATCACCGAATTGGGTGGCCCACATGTAGATATCGTCCAACAAGCCTTCAGGCAAGTCTTGGGAAACCCCACCAGGTCTAACATAAGCAGCGTGCATTCTGGCACCTGAAACTCTTTCGTAGTACTCCATCAACTTCTCTCTCTCTTCGAAACCCCACAAGAAAGGGGTCAAGGCACCCACATCCATCGCATGGGACAACACCGACATCAAGTGGTTCAAAATTCTTGTGATTTCCCCGAACAAGGTTCTGATGTATTTGGCTCTGATAGGAACGTCGATATTCAAAAGCTTTTCTGTGGCAAGCGAAAACACCAACTCGTTGGTCATCATGGAACAGTAGTCCAAACGGTCAAAGTATGGCAAGGCCTGCATGTAGGTTTTGGACTCAATCAACTTTTCCGTTCCTCTGTGCAACAAACCAACGTGGGGGTCGGATCTCACAATTTCTTCGCCTTGAAGTTCAAGAATCAATCTCAACACACCGTGAGCAGCAGGATGCTGAGGCCCGAAGTTGACAGTGAAGTGTCTGATTTTTGTGTTTTGGGAGCTGGACAACTCCTCCGAGTCCGAGTTGACGGTATTGAGGTCTTCACTTATTGTGGTTGGGGTAAAGTTTCCCAAGACGTTATTGACAACTTGTTCCGGGGCAGGAATTCCGGCGTATCTGAGCTTAGGAAGCGCCGAGAATTGTCTCACGCCGCTGAGTTTGCCGGCGGAACGTCTGAGAGACGAACGACAGATTGCTGACAACATTATTATGGATTGCTGGTATTGATGACGGATGTTGCTAAACTGTATCGAGACTCAGAACCGAGGGAAGATGGGACTGCTGTGTGGAAGGTATCCTGCGGAGAAAAAAAAAAGACAGGAAGACTCGATTATAAGATAACAACGCGGTGATCACTATATCAATTGTCAGTGTCTTCGTAGTGTTGCTGGTTGATATTTGATATTTGGTTGTCCGCTATAAAATTTTGTAATTTTCCAGCTAATTTTTCTTTTGTGGGTTCTCTAAATTTTTTTCGCTTTGGATTTTTGTTTAATTATAAAAAAGTCCAATGCCATTGGCTGGAAAATTTCTGCATACTAAGCTTATGTAAGCGATCCGGGGCGGTGGGGCATAACCAGGGTTGTTGTATGGGGAGGCCATAGAAAGGAAGGGATGATACATCGAAATAAGATGCTAGTGATGCGTATCCTTTTATATGTGTGTAAATTCGTGGTTGTGTTCGTGGTGGAATCTGTAGGATTTGTAAGAAAATAACGGTTGTAGCTATTTTGAGAAGATAGATGCTGAATGGCTATATTATATTGGTAGCCAAAAGGCTGTGGACTTTGGTAAATCAAAAGAATCATAACACACCCTTCAGTGTGCTTACTCGGCAACTATAGATGACGTTTAAAGGAAACAATAGTGCTAAAAAAAATACCACCAAGCCTAACTCTATCAGGAAACTATCCCTTGTACCTCATGTTGATTACGATGTCAAACTTATACAAGTACAAAGAAAAATACAGCCAATGCTGACACCTGCAACAGTCATACGCTCATGAAATCCGTTCTGCTGGAGACATCGGTGATACTCAATAATGAATGACGCCCTAAATAGCCACCCATCAATACGGCCTGACAGACAGTGCCTATTCCCGTGCAACCATTTCCGAACATGCTAGAAACTTCCATCCCGGAATTAGGCCCTACCTGGCCGGAGTGTTTTTGGCCGCCATCTCGCTTACAACGGCTGGGCGGCTCGACGGCGAAAAAACCACCATGGATGGCAAAACCATTAGGGAAGCCCTGACATGCTTAGGCCCACGCGTGCCCCCCGTGGGAGATCTCCAGCGAAAAAACGCCCGAAAACTAAGAAAAATAAAAATTTTCGTTCTTCGCTCGAATCGCCCCCGCCAAAAGTATATAAGGTGCGCCAAATCTCCTTAGATTCTATTTTTCGCTAGCTTCGATATAGACTCAAGATTACATCTAACTGTGACCAATCTCATACATTTAGATCTCCACAACATCAATAAATCCACCATCAACATGCCAAGAAACTCCGGAAGACGTCCAGCTGTGTCAAGACCAGCCCCAAGAGCTGCTGCTCCTTCTAGATCTGCCTCTACGGCAGCCTACCCTGCCCAACAGGCCCCAGCTGCACGTGCTGCTCCTCCTCCAGCTGCCTCGCAGCCGGTTGCCCAAAGCAGCCAGCCAGGTTTGTTTGCCAACATGGCTTCCACCGCTGCTGGTGTAGCTGTTGGTTCTACCATTGGACACACTCTTGGTGCAGGTATCACCTCGATGTTTGGTGGAAGCAGCTCATCGGCAGCTCCTGTTGAACAGCAGGCCCAAGCTGCTGACTCTTTCGCCCAAGAACAGAAATCCACCTGTGACTTCGATGCCAGAAACTTGACCAGATGTTTGGATGACAACAACGGAAACATGCAAATCTGTGACTACTACTTGCAACAATTAAAGGCTTGTCAATCTGCTGCCAGCCAATACTAAGCACATCCAAGCAGCTGAATCATCAGCAGGGTCTCTGTCATTTGCTTTTGTGTCTCATGTTCCGTTTTGTTGTTTGTTTCTCGTCTTTGTTTTTTTGTTCGAATTCATTCTGGTTTTATTTTAATTGTATATAACACGCCGAACATATATATGAGAAATCGATAGCATCAAACACGTATAATACTATTCATATTTGGTTGAATTTGAGCTGTAGGATCTGCATATTCTGGCTGAAATGGAGCTGTAGGATTTGCAGGACTCATTTTGATTGAAGTGGATTTGTCATCGTAAAAGATCGTTTTCTGCGACAGAAAGATCCTCGATCGCGTATTCCCATAAAGGGCGTTTTGCATTACCGTTCAAAGGTCTCCCGGGAATTGGTCATGCCGTAACCTTATGCGCCATCTAATCGTCATCTTATGTCCTCGTACACTGCTAGTGCTTCAGCACGTATCAAGCTATGGCACCAAAACATGCTTTTTGTGTAACTTTTCAGTAGTGCCCCTCGTTAGACATATTTGTAGGTGACACCCGCGCGGAACGAAAAAACTGCCTCATCCTTCCTGAAAAATCACATGCCAGCGGATTTTATCCCCCAAAGCAGCTCCGTTCAACTAAGACAGACACAGCCAGACCACCGCCATAACCACCACTACCACCGCCACATTACCACACTAACTCCTTCTGTGCGAGCCTCGTACCGACCATTCTTTACCTCAAAGTGCGGCCCCCATGTGACCATACTCTCGTTTTCGGAGACTTTCTTTACCTTTTGGGCGGACTTTTTCTCGCATTTTTCCTAACCGTTGTCCAATTTGATTTTGTTGGAAAATTTTTAGTTTTTATAAATACAGAAATCCGCATGGAAAATAGCAACAAATAAATAATCCATATAACATCCACCCGGTGCTGTCTTGATCCTCTCCTACTCAATTGCTTCTCTGCTGCGACCGTACCTTCCTGATTCTGCCCAATCGCTCTTTTCCTTGTTTTCCTGCAACAGGCTCATCTTTTCAAAGCCTCCGGGAGATTCTGAACGTCTTCCTTTTTTCCTAGCTTGTCATAATAGAAAAAGTGCTGATCCGAGGGACACCACTGCACAATAATAATAACAGCATGTCGCAACCAAAAATCCCCCCTGGAAGGGTCGAGACCCTCACCACCGAAGAGGAGATCAGATTGAAGTTGCTCTGGTCCAACTTGCTCAATTTCTGGGGCTATCCTGTCCATTTTCCTACCTCAAAAGACGGCAAGCCTTTGGTCAGGGCATCTTCCACTCTTTCAAACGACTATGGCGATTCCGTGGAGCCTGTCAACAGCAACAACACCACAGCAACCAATAGTGGCGAGAAGAAGAGCAAATGGAAGCTTGGGCTTGGTGGAAAGAAGAACAAAAAGGCTGCCAAAGCCGAGGCCAAGGCTGCAGCTTCCAAAGCAAATTCCACAGTTACCTCTCCTCCTCGTCACCAAAGAATCAATTCCCTCAGCGACTCCATCAAGAAAATTCCCTCGAACGTCGAGATTGAGAAAAAGTACTCAAACAACATGATCCACGAGTCCTTGGTTGACTTGAAGCCCAAGCAAATATTCGACGACTTCTGGAACTTTTTGAGATTGGACTCGCCCGACAATTTGTTGCTCCGGTTCCTCCGGGCCAGAAAATGGAACGTCGACAAAGGAACTGCCATGATTGCCAACACCTTGCACTGGAGAGTCAAAGAAAGCCATGTGGACAAGCTTGTCAGAGAGGGTGAATTGAAATTGTATCAGGAATACATCGAAAGCGGAAAGACAAAACACGCAGGGCTATTCAAGAACTTCGAGCTTTTCAAATCGGTCATCAAGGGCCACGATAAGAATGGCAAGCCTTTGGTTTTCGTCAGAGCAAGATTACACCATCTGTCAGACCAAACGGAAGCTGAAATGGCTGATTATACATTGTTCATCATCGAGGCCGCCAGATTGTATCTCAAAGAGCCTGTGGACTCGGCATCGATTGTGTTTGATCTCTCAGACTTCTCGTTGTCCAACATGGACTATTCTCCGGTCAAATTCATGATCGCTGCCTTTGAGGCTCACTATCCAGAGTCGTTGGGTGTGCTATTGATCCACAAAGCTCCATGGGTGTTCAGCGGAATATGGAATATCATCAAGAACTGGCTTGATCCAGTTGTTGCCTCTAAGATCCACTTCACGCGTAACACGAAAGACTTGGAGGAGTTCATTGAATTGAAGGAGTTGCCTAAGTCTTTGGGAGGCGAGTTTGATGACAGTGACTTGAAATACTTGCCTCCTGTGGAAGGTGAGAACGACAAGGTGATAAACGATTCTCCTGAGAAGGCTGCAATTGTGAAGGAAAGAGAAGAATTGATCCAGGAATTCATTCAACTGACCATCAAGTGGATAGAAGCCACTGATAGCGACGACTCTGCAAAGTACTTAGACGATAAAATCAGAATTGGCAAGTTGTTGAACGACAACTACGTCAAATTCGACCCCTACTGTAGAGGACGCAATGTATTTGATAGACTCGGCTTCTGTCCTTTGAGCAACAACGCTAATTAGTTGCAGTCATGTTTTTACCGGTCTCATAGGCTCCAGACCTTTTCTTCCTTTTATATATGTTATCACTAGCCACTTTGGCCTTCTGTATGTTCATTAATCGATATGTTTTCTTCGCCTTCGTTTGTGTTTTGGATTGTACCGAGTGGTTGTCTTTGTGTATGTTTGCAAATAGTTTGGGCTAAAGTACTCATTGTGTTTCACGGATATACACCATTCTTTTTCTTCCTTCTCTATTCTTACCATTGAATGATAGTGTCTGCAGTATGAGTTTGAGCTTACAAATAATATTTACCAGGTACTTCGTAATATTCAAGTGTATAAAAGAGATGTATAGATGTATACCCTTAATTCTGCAACAAACCAGTTTACCAATAAAGCCATAGACGTGTATTTCATTCCTCATCCCAGATGCTCGTACACTGATTCTTACTCTGAAGCTCCCATAATTTAATTTCTGCCTAATTGTCACAGCTACACCACAATACCAACCCGGTTTTGATGCATATGCCTTCCAGCGTATATGATAAAGCCATGTCTCTCGTGCCCGTATCTTGTCTCAGAATTGTCTCCTCCTGTGGCCCCCCTTTGAGATGCTCAAAACGCTGTCTTTTCCTCAGTTA
Source organism: Saccharomycopsis sp. NRRL Y-5750 (assembly GCA_030564765.1). Classification (NCBI taxonomy): domain Eukaryota; kingdom Fungi; phylum Ascomycota; class Saccharomycetes; order Ascoideales; family Saccharomycopsidaceae; genus Saccharomycopsis; species Saccharomycopsis sp. NRRL Y-5750. Next base: position 51,796 of record JAKTZD010000015.1, on the reverse strand, counting down.
CCAGATACATGGGAAAAAAATTCACCCATCCACGAAAAATAATCATAACAGTAAACAAAACGAGGGAAAACAAAACGGCATGAACTGATTTCAGGAAGTGCCAGTCCTGTGAGGATCACACAACCAAGAAAGTGGAGCGATTCTGAAAAGCTCGCGTCTCCTGCATTCGTTTCACCACTGTTGGACGGATCGACATTGATACGTCGTATTTACCGACTCTCTTTTTCTGTTTGTGCTTATTTTTTGTGCACATACTGGTAGATCTAGCCAATGACTGAACAACAGAACGGCTGAAAGACACCAGAAAATTCTCTCTTTAAGTTATTACAGTACTCACCTCTTCAGGCTACTCTCAATACCCCATTGTACTATACGGTTCCTTCCACTTCTCAGATTAATCAATACCCCTCAATTCAAAGACATCATACCATACATATCTCATCCACCATTGAGTGCATCTCGCAAAGCATTCCATACCATACATTCTCAAAAAACAAATTATATTATATTATACCCTTCTATACTATACTACGATGGCGTCCAAAGAATCGTCTATTGCCGTTGCTGTCAGGGTCAGACCCTTCACAGAATCAGAGAAGTCCCAGTTGATTGTGTCGGTGGAGGAAAACCAGGTGTTTAGCGACGGGGCCTTTTCTTCTGCTCCGAAAAGCACGAAGAGCTTGGGCGGTAGAGGCAGGGGAATCACCCCAAACGGCGCACGGTACGGCCTCAAAGGAATAAGGAAAATCGTCAATGTGCTAGATGAACGAATGCTTATATTCGATCCAGCAGACAACAATCCGATCCTGCAAATGCAGCAAAATTTGTTCCCCAAACTGACATCCCGCACGCGTGAGCACCGCTTTATATTTGACCATCTTTTCGACGAAAATGCCGATCAGCAGGACGTATTTGACCACACGACACGAAACTTGCTAGATGGAGTTCTTGACGGATACAATGCCACAGTTTTCGCTTATGGTGCTACCGGATGTGGTAAAACACATACCATCAGCGGAACCCCAGATAATCCAGGGATTATCTTTTTGACAGTCAAGGAGTTGTACAACAGAATCGAAGAATTGCGGGAAACAATGACAATTGATCTCTCTGTGAGTTATCTTGAAATCTACAACGAGACAATCCGTGATTTGCTAAATCCTGAAACCGATCCAAAGCTCCTCACAATACGGGAAGACGCAGATCATCGCATTAGTGTGAGGAATCTATCTAGTCATCGCCTTACATCAGTTGACGAAGTCATGGATTTGATTCTTCTAGGGAATGCCAATCGTACGGTCAATTCTACCGAAGCCAATGCCACATCTTCGCGGTCTCATGCTGTTTTGCAGATAAGTATCGACCAAAAGAACCGAACTTCTGACTTGCAGGAAGAGCACTCGTTTGCCACGCTATCAATCATTGATTTGGCCGGAAGTGAAAGAGCATCTGTGACTAAAAACCGAGGAAAAAGATTGCATGAAGGTGCCAACATCAATCGCTCGCTTTTGGCGTTGGGTAACTGTATCAACGCATTATGTGACCCACGTAGAAAAAACCATGTTCCTTATAGAGACTCCAAACTCACTAGACTATTAAAGTTCTCCCTTGGAGGAAACTGTAAAACAATGATGATTGTCTGCATAAGTCCCTCGAGTCAGCATTACGACGAGACGTTGAATACGCTCAAATATGCCAATAGGGCGAAGGAAATCAAGACAAAGGTCGTCAGAAACACCCATAATTTGGACAGACATGTGGGGTCCTACTTGAAAATGATAACGGAGCAGAAACAGGAGATTGAGGAGCTCAGAAGACGTGAACAGAAGATGATTGACAAGCACGTTAACGTTTATATCAAGATTCGAGAGAGATGTACAGATAGCCTCATGAAGAACATTGACGAGATGAAAAACTCTATCAAGCGACAGCAGGCAGAGACGTACAAAAGGGCCCGAATACTTGTCAAGAAGAGACTCTTGATGATTCAGATCACGGAGTTATCGGGGTTTTTGAGCGAGTTTTACAAGATCTACTCTTCTAAGTTTGATGACGTGCCGTATGAGCTAAAGAACCTCAAGGAGTTGATTAAAAAGTTGATATCCAAGTTAAGTGACGAGCTAGACTATTTGGACGATCTCTACCAACGGGAAAACAACATTGACAAGATCTTGCAGATATCGGCAAAGAAAAGCTTGGAAGATCTACAGCAGCTACGGGGATGGTCTGCCTATGACAGTATCGTGTATGAGCGGTTCATTGAGACGCTAAAACGGGATGCAGAAAGCGAAATATTGAAGTCAGCACAAACAATGTGGGACACTTTGGTGGCAAATGGTACTACCACAAACGGCAGCAATGTAACCGATAATGATATGACAGCCCCGATGGAAGGAAACGACAGCAATGTCTCTATCTTGCATTTGACCAGTTTTTTGAGCGAGTCGTTCATGAAAACATACAAGAAAATCACATATTTGAACACGTCCAACGAGATAGATCTAGTGAAAGCCGGCAGTTTGTCGCTTCTTGACGAGCTTTTGGACGAGTTTTATTCTGCATTGAAAATCGCCAGAGCGAACGGATCTAACAAGCAGAACATGAACGGCAATGCCAAGAAGGGCAGAAACGGAGAGAAAAGAAGCTCTTCCCCCACTAAAGCCTTCCTTTCGCCGCACAAGAAGTCTTTCAAGGATAACATCATAGGATTGAGATCTCCAACTAAAAGAAGCGCTAGCAGGGGCGACAACGATGCGTCAAAGAAAATGGTTAGATGGCAGCTTCCTGAAAAGGCATCCTATGCTGAAGCCAGATCATCGGAAGATGAAGAGCAAGACAGCCATGAGGAAGACCATACCGATGGTGAGGAGGAGGAAGACGACGCTGAAAATGGCCTATCAAGGTCATCATCGCCAGAGATCCAGTCAAGAGGGGAAATGGTTGCTGATGACGTAGTTGATAAAGAGGCTGCTAATGGCGATGGGACTTATGATGCTGAGGAGGACAATGATTTGTCTTCATCGTCGCTCGAGGTCACATTGCCCTTATCGCCTGTTAGATTTGGTAACCATGGGCAGATTATCGATGCTTCCGTGATAAACTTCGATGAGAAGGAAAACTCGAGTCTTTTGAATAACAGTGTGAGTAAAATACTTGGAGGCGGGAAATTGAAGCTTGAGAAGACGGCATTGACCAATTTGACCCTCAAACTGGGCACAAACACCGATAACATGTTGGCGGAGATCCACGATGGGTTAGACGATAAGTTCAACTTTGAGGCGAATTTGACAGGGGATATTCACATGCCGGATATTGATTAGAGCCTTTATAGTCAGCACAAATATATACCTCGAACGGTACAAGTTCGTGAGGCAATAAACACAGGTAAAGATTCATAAAAGAGTATATTTTCAAGTATCAGTTTCTGCTTGCAGCATTTGTGCTCGTCGCATTTCGTAGCACCTCTGCCTCTGCTTACTACTGCACTTGCATGTTCAAGTAAGTTCCCTATATAAAAAGAATAAATAAAAATTGCATCGGAATATTCAATTATCATTGCAGAAAATCAATTCAAATTAATATGATTAGTATTATTATAACAGGGCAGTAAAAAAAATGTCATTAACAAAACTAAAGCAACAGTACACGTCTTTAGTTAAACAAAGAATAGTGAAAAGAGAAAGATAACAGCCATAATGTTCGAGAAGTGAAGTAAACGTGAAGCCCTAGGCTGGCTCAGTTGAGACGTCTGATGTTTCTGAACTCAGGAACAACCACATCCGAGCAGTCCAACTGGTCAATGTCCGCCATGATGGCTTTCACGTGAGGGAATCTTTCGGAGTTAACGTCAACGAGAACTTTGATCTGATTAAGGTCTTTTGAAAACATGGAATATGATTTAACGATTTTGGCGTAGGCTAAGGCACGGCTCTCGAATCTGCTAGCAATCGTAGCGTCTCTGAGGGCGGCCCAGTCGGCATTGTGAATAAAGTTAGCCCCCTGGAGGTCCGAGAACAAAAGCAAGTCGTTCCACTTGCTCAAAATCTCCGAATCCTCGATGTCAATCGATCCGAGCGCCTTCAAGGCAACACGATAGGCCACCTGGGTGCGGGGAACGTTGTACAAGTAGTAACAGGCCTCGATTTCGTGGATGATGGAAGGATCCTTCCAAACAACGCATTTGGTCATGATGATATTAAGGAAAGGCTCGTCGACAGGCTTGATGTTGGAGTAGATGGAGATGATCTCCTTCAACTTGGCAAAACCCAATTGGGCGTCGTGTTGGTAATTGGCAAAGAAAATTGTCAAGAACAACTCGTTGAGCGACGAGGAAACACCCTTGGTGACGGTTGTCCCGTAGGAGGTCCAGCATTTGGACCAGATGGTCAAAACGTCGTCAAAGTTGCGAGTTTGGTTCCATGTGTTGACAATGTACTTTTTGATGTACGGAACCTGAAGCTCGATCTTGTAAGGCATCTCGTTGTTGAGGGCCTTTTCGAAAAACGTGTTGGCAACCTTCAAATCGTTCGACTCGCCGATGAAACTCAAGTGGGTTTCGGTCAAATAGCCAAACTTACGGTCTTGGGAGTTGCTGCAGAGTTCTTCGAACAACTTGAGGGCCAAGTTGATTTCGTTCGCCAACAAACACGACCGGATCATCCCCACACCCAAGTTAGGGTGGTAGAAGCTGATTTCCGATCTCGAAAGCTCGAAAAGACTCTTGACTTCCTCGAAACTACGTCCGTTTTCGTACATAAGAGGCAAGATAACCCCAACAACACGTGGGTCCAAGAAAACTCTGCTGGATTGCGATTCTCTTGCAGCTTCCCAGATGGAAATAGCCTCGGTTGCCAATTGGAGCTCCTTGAACGAGGTGATGAGATGCATGGCCCCGTATTCGTTGATAACAATCTTGTTGGCAATGATATCGGAGGCGATCTCTCTAAGAGACAAGCAGATATAGTCCATCATGTCTTTGTGGAAGTTCTTTGCGTCGAAGTCGGGCTTCTTGTCAAGCTTCAACGTTTGGGTTCTGTTTTGTCTCAAGCCGGTGTGCAAAAGATACACAAGCTTGGAAACCCGCTCGGCATTGAAGTCCGGAGTACCCGAAAGCTCGTGGTAGAGAGTCATAGCCTTACTGATGGACTCCCAGAACTTAGGGTTGTAAGGAGAAACCACGTCGTTGTTTCTGGACTTTCCTACGCAGTCTTCAAACGCCATAAGCTGATGGTACCATGGATTGTCCTTTCCTTGCGGAATGTCTGGAATGAACGACAAGTTGTTCTTCTTGTAGTTGCGGTTGTTGTTGCGGTTGTTTTTTCTGTAGTTTCTGTTGTTGTTGTTGCCGTTGTTGTTGTAGTGGGGCTTCAAGATGTCGTTCTCGATGTTGGTGTTGTGAAAGGTGGTGTTGAGACGGCGGGAGGAAATATTGAAGTTGTTGAACCCATTTCTCGAGGCAAGCTGGGAGGTTTGCCCCGCGACCTTCGTTTTGATGGTCGAAATACCGGTGTTTTGAATGATTCTGAACATGGCGTGGTGCGTGTGGTGGGGAACGAGAGGCAGAATGCTGAACAAGAAGGCTAGGCAGGGTTTTAAGTGGATTTCAAATGAAAAGGTTTTTAAAAAATTTTCTTTTTCCGATGGCAAGACAATTAATGTTTGCCCTCACGGTGAAGGAAAGTCAGGCGGTGAAAAACAATGAGGAGAAACCAAAAGGGAATATCGATAGCGGCGGCGGAGGCGGTGGCGGCAGCGGAATATTTTAAAAAACGGAAGAGGGGGAATATAGATAGAAAGGGGAGTGCTGTTATCAAATGTCACCAGGAGATTAGCAGGAGTTTAGATAGTGCCAAAGTCTCGACAACAGGACGGAAAACCGAGCAATTATATAGTTTTTCAGGTCCTGCCAGTCGCTAACGGCATAAATAAACTAACTGAATAAAAAACCCAGGCGAAACCCCAAGGACGGGTAAAATCCCCCACACCACAATATAAGAGGATATCGCGCTGGGCTGAACAATGCGATACGAGGGCAGGGATCTGAGGATCTAAGACCTGTAGAAGAGTGTCGTATAAGGTTGGAATTGGTGGGAATTAGCTGGAGATTTCCAGGACGTGTCTGGAGGCTGTTCGTAGCTAATCGAATAATAGCCCCATTAACTCGGATCGGCCGTAAGAGCTGAGATTAATCTTGAATTCCTTTAACGGTTTTGAGATGTTACACAAGCATAAATTATTTTGGGTATCACGGTGGCCACGGGCCTTTACGTTTGGGCCAACGCCCAATATGTTTTGCTCGTAGCGTTGTGCCCATTTTGTGCCCATGATAATTCAGCCCATTGTATTTTGCGTTGCTCATGGCAATGATGTTTGAAATCGCCGGTTTTGGGCCAACAATTTCCTGCCCGTCTTATTTTTGGGCCCATCTTATGCACTGCATATTACTATAATATGCACCTGGGTATTTTTGCGCCATCATGCTTTGGAACATTCTGGTTGACGGTTTTAGTAGCAGTGTCTCGGCTTACGAGCTCCTAGGGCGAATTTATCATCCCCTACGATATTTATCTCATGGCCATCATATGTGGATTATGTCTGCTACTCTGTCAAGAATATGTATGTGTGTGTCATCTGTATGTATATTATCTGCTGCGCAGATTATATCATCTGCTCTGTCAACTATATCTACGTGTGTCCCTGTGGCTGTAAATCAATGCATTGATCACTCTATGCGCATGCTCTATGCGCATGACTCCTCGAATAATCCACTCCGGCGGATCCAAAACTCGTCCTTGATGATGTCCACGTGATACTCATTAATCGCCATCTTCTTTCTCTTCGAGTTGCGTCTTTGCTTCTGTCTCTCTGTCAACGGCTGTTCCTCCTTTTGTTTGCCAATCAACGGCTGTTCTGGCTTGCCGATCAGTTTCGTCTCCACGCTGTCAGAATCCTCGCTTGGGGGTTCTCTCACAAGGATGGTCCCCTTTTTATATACCTCCGGCTCGTTATTATAGTTCAAGCCAAACTCTTTCCAGAGAATCTCATTCTTGTCGCTGGAAACTGTCCCCATAAGCCGGTTTTCGGCATCCTTTCCCGTCATTCCTCCCTTTTCCACCAAGGTCCAGAAGGTGGTGTTGTAGAGATTGTTTATATGGCAGTCCACCTGTCTCCAGCTGAAGTATTGTCTGACTCGTGCAAAGTTTGGGTACGTCACTGCACGCCCATCAAACGTTGGGAGACCTTTTTCAAGATCTAAGGCAACATCTGGGAAGAATTCGGGCCAGAAGTGCGTATAGTAGCTTGTGAAAGTTGATACAAATGTCGACACAAGCTTCATCTCCCTTCGCTCGAATAAATCCGTATCTTTACGCAACAAAAATGAATATTCGTCCGAATCGCCATAAGCCATCACAGTATCAGGTATCAATTTCATAGTCAATGATGCCGCCTTATTCATCAATGACAAAGCCCTGAGGTCATTAGGTTTTGCAAATTCATAGTTTTTAGAGAACCGATGGAACCCACGTCCATCAATTCTCACTACTATATAACAATCTTGGAGAAGATAGTTCTCTCTTTCGAATTTCCGTGCAACTTCGAAACTAGACAAAAAAACAGATTGTTAGTTCCCCAGATTATGTCACCACTCAAATGTAAATCAAAACATACCTTGAGTTTGCCATTTTTCGTTCCTTATCGTAGCCTCTCGCTGACCTGTGTTCCCCAAATCATCGCGTACCGATTAAGAAAGACACTTCTTCATGGCTCTCAGAAAAATAATAATAATACCGGGTAGTAATGAAAAAAAAGTAAAAAATTTTTACCTTAACTATGCAGAAAAAATTTTTGAGATGTGAAAAAAAATTTTTATTTCAATATAACGTCTTCTTTAAAGGCCCAAATCTATAGATCGCAACCCCTATAACCAGCATCTTCCTCTGTGCAAGATATAACCTGCAGTCAGCATCAATCAAAAATACCTGCTCTAGTTGGTATTTAGCGAGAATATCGTAGAAAAGTTGCTGCTGGAGGCTACTCAATTATAAAACTTTATAAGTGAAGAGAGAAGTCGAGATGGGTGCCGATATCAAGTTCAACACTCTTGCGACAACCAAGAGGTTTCAAAACCCGCCAACTGGGAAGTCATCGTACCCTCTTCTTGCTGAGGCAATCTATCCGCACATTCACTCGTTCAATGCCCTTACTGAAGGCCCTGGAGGAGGTCTTTTGAATCTTGCAGCTAAGGACATCGGCAGCAAAACGGTTTTCGATAGCAACGACTTGAGAACCGCCAACAAACTTAAAATATGGATCGACTCTGTGCAGCTTCTTAAGCCTGCTGTCGGTGCGTTCGATAAGACCTCCATTGATCGTAAAACGTATCCTGCCGAGTGTAGAGAGCGCATGAACACCTACAAAGGTCGTCTTCTTTTGAAAGTCTGTTGGACCGTTAACGATGGGGCTACAGTGATGTCCGAAGTCCGTGATGCAGGTCAGGTGCCTATTATGTTGAAAACCAACAGATGTCACTTAGAGAAATTGACTCCTGATGAGCTTGTGAAGGCCAGAGAGGAAACTGACGAATTGGGTGGATATTTTGTCGTCAATGGTAATGAGAAATTGATAAGAATGTTGATCGTTCAGAGACGTAATCATCCAATGGCCATCATAAGACCTTCCTTTGAGAACAGAGGTAACAGCTACACGAAATACGGTATCCAAATGCGTTGTGTCAGACCCGATCAGACCTCCCAGACCAATGTTTTGCACTATTTGAAAGACGGTAACTTGACCTTCAGATTCTCGTGGAGAAAGAACGAGTATCTTGTGCCAGTGATGTTGATTTTGAAGGCATTGGTGGAAACAAACGACCGTGAAATTTTCGATGGAATTGTTGGTTCTGATGTGAACGACTCTTTCTTGACCGATCGTTTGGAATTATTGTTGAGAAACTTCAAGGCTTACAAGTTATACTCGCAGATGGAGTCTGTGGCCTACTTGGGTGACAAATTCAGAGTTGTTTTTGGAATCAGTGACGATATCTCCGATATCGAAGCCGGTAAGGAGGTGTTACGCAGAATTGTGCTTGTTCACTTGCCTAACTTTGAGGACAAGTTCAAGATCTTGATCTACATGATTCGTAAATTGTATACTCTTGTGGCCGGAAATTGCAGTGCCGACAATCCAGATTCCACTCAGCATCAGGAAATCCTTCTCGGAGGGTTCCTTTACGGAATGATTCTCAAAGAAAAGATGGAAGAATACCTTGCGAATCTCGCAACTCAAGTGAGGGTTGATATTGACCGTGGGGCTGCTATCAACTTCCAGGAGCGCAAGTACATGATGAGACTTTTCGCAAAGATAAACGAAAACATCGGTACTAAACTATTGTACTTTTTATCCACCGGTAACTTAGTCTCGCAGTCTGGGCTTGATTTGCAGCAAGTTTCGGGTTACACAGTTGTTGCTGACAAAATTAACTTCTACAGATTCTTGTCGCAGTTCAGAATGGTGCATAGAGGTTCTTTCTTCGCCCAATTGAAGACCACGACTGTCAGAAAGTTGTTGCCTGAGTCCTGGGGATTTTTGTGTCCTGTGCACACTCCCGACGGGTCTCCATGTGGTCTTTTGAACCATTTGGCCCACAAATGTAGAGTGACAACCGAGGATGCCGATGTTTCGAAAATCGGCGAGCTTTTGTTTAAGCTTGGTGCCAGTGGCAAAAACACTGCCGTTGCCGGTCCGAATGTGTGCTGTATCCAGTTAGACGGTAAAATCGTTGGCTGGTGCTCGCATGAACAAGCCAAGGTTATCTCAGACACTCTCAGATTCTGGAAAGTCGAAGGAAAACACGGCATTCCATTGGATTTGGAGATTGGGTACGTGCCTCCATCAACCAAAGGTCAATATCCAGGGCTTTTCATCTTTGGTGGTCGTTCGAGAATGATCAGACCTGTCAAATACTTGCCATTAGAGCAGAAGGACATTGTGGGGCCTTTTGAGCAGGTGTACTTGAATATTGCCGTGACTCCGGCAGAAATCGAGTCAAACGTCCACAGTCATGTTGAGTTCTCGCCAACAAACATGCTTTCCATCTTGGCCAATCTCACGCCGTTCTCTGACTTCAACCAGTCCCCAAGAAACATGTACCAGTGTCAGATGGGTAAGCAAACTATGGGAACTCCAGGGGTTGCCTTGGTGCATAGATCGGACAACAAATTGTATAAGTTACAAGCAGGCCAAACTCCTATTGTGAAGGCCAAGCTTTACGACGAGTATGGAATGGACAATTTCCCCAACGGAACCAATGCTGTGGTTGCTGTCATTTCCTATACCGGATACGATATGGATGATGCGATGATTATCAACAAATCTGCCGACGAGAGAGGATTCGGGTACAGTGTGGTGTACAAGGTCGAGAAAATCGACTTGTCGCAGTCCAGAAGACGTGGAGACCCTATCACCCAGCATTTTGGGTTCGGAAAGGACGAATGGCCTGAGGCATGGAAGGAGAAGTTGGATGCCGACGGATTGCCTTTGATTGGTGTCCAAGTCAACGAGGGAGACCCGATAATTGCCTATTATGACGACACGTTGGGTAAGACCAAATGTAAGACCTACCACTCCTCAGAACCAGCATACATCGAGGAGGTCAAGATGATTGGAAATGATTCCAAGCCAAACGAGGAGTTGCAAATGGTGACCATCAAGTATAGAATTGACCGTCACACCCAAATTGGTGACAAATACTCTTCCAGACACGGACAGAAGGGTGTCTGTTCGAGAAAATGGCCTACGATCGACATGCCTTTCTCTGAGTCCGGAATACAGCCGGATGTCATTATCAATCCCCATGCTTTCCCTTCGCGTATGACGATTGGTATGTTTGTGGAGTCTTTGGCAGGTAAGGCCGGAGCCTTGCACGGAATTGCCCAGGACTCTACTCCTTGGCAATTCTCCGAAGATGATACTCCAGCCGACTTTTTCGGAGAACAGCTCTTGAAGGCAGGCTACAACTACCACGGTAACGAGCCAATGTACTCTGGAGTCACGGGAGAGGAATTGAGAGCCGATATATATGTGGGGGTTGTCTACTACCAACGTTTGCGTCATATGGTTAACGACAAGTTCCAAGTGCGTTCGACAGGTCCAGTCAACAGTTTGACCATGCAGCCTGTGAAGGGTCGTAAGAGATCTGGTGGTATTCGTGTGGGAGAAATGGAGCGTGATGCTCTTATTGGTCACGGTACCGCCTTCTTGCTTCAAGATAGATTGTTGAACTGTTCTGATTACACGCAGACCACGATCTGCAGATCATGTGGATCGTTGCTCAATACACAGGTCTCTGTTCCAAAGATCGGACAGCGTGCATCGGTGCATTGTCGTCGTTGTGCAAAGAAGGTCGATGCTGAACAGGCATGGAGAACCAGCAGCAGCGATCCAGACGTTTGGGAAGATGGTCAAGGGAATAAGTTCATTGGTGGAAGCAACACTACGATGATTGGAATTCCGTTTGTTTTGAAGTATTTGGACTCGGAGTTGTCGGCGATGGGGATCAGATTGCGGTACAATGTTGTTCCAAATTAGGGTGGAGTAGGTGTACAAGATAGATATTGATAATAAAGCGTAATTACAAAAGTTAGTATGAGTTGAGATGTAGACTGGCATTTGGAGATTCTGGCAGTTGAAGACTCTGGCAGTTGGAGACTACGGTGTTGGTTCGTTTTCTATTGTATATACACAATGCTGATGGCAGGCGGTATTTCGGCTCTGTACAAGCTGAATCAAACAAAATTACCTTTATTAACAATTTTTGAACTCTCTACAAGCTGAATCAAATTAAATGTTCGCCTTTAACAGTTTTTCAGCCCTCTACAAGCTCAAACAAACTAATCACCTTTATTGACAGTATTTCGGCTATATATGTACATGGAGACAACACATCTACTCAAGAATGTCTCTCTTTGGAATCACAACGTCGGACTGCGTTTGTTTCGTCAAGCTCTCGACGGCAGTGGGCCATTCGGTATTCAAGATGCCGGCCTTTTTGAACAACTTGACTATTGGCTCTGTAGGCTGGGCACCGACACCGAGCCAGTATTTGGCTCTGTCAAAGTCAAGATGCACGTCCTTGACAGGTCTTTGGCCGCGCTGCTTGAGCTCTAACGGAAGAGGGCTTGGGATTGGGTTGTAGGTGCCTATCACTTCTATTGGCTTTTTGTCTCTGGCCGATCTGGCATTGGCAATGACGATGTTGTATATTGGGGCTCTTTTTCTGCCGAATCTGGCCAATCTTATTCTGACGGATCCCTTCATTGTTTCCGGTGATTGTGTGTGAGTTGTTTGCTATAGAGTGTGGACGCACAGAAACACTGCTGGTAATGGTGGAGACCTGCGGTGCATGCACTTGATTGATATTTCAGGCCGAAAAATTTTTTCGCAGCTGGCCCGCGTGTGCTACGCGCACGCGGCTTGCCCCGTCGCGCACAGTGCTACGCGCACGCACCGCTGCTATCTGCACGCCGATCTCGCTTGCTGCTAATTACATAAGTGCTTGCATAATAATGCCAGATCAATATCTGTGTCACTTCGTCTAGCTCGCATGGTTTGTCCAGCTGAAACTGCCCTGCCTGAAACAGCCCGACACGTCACATCCGTCTACATAAGCCGGCCCACACCAGGCCCATCCCTGTCTCTCGCCCCAAAACGAGCGGCCTCCCTCATCTGCTCCTGAAAAATTTGCCCGCTGCAGGAAAAATTTTACTGGGGCCAGACATAGGGGTGGATAGGGGCCCATAGCGACACACCGGGCCTCACGCCTAACGACCAACCCCACCGCGCCTCGACCCCTCCTCCGCTGGAGAATTTCCATGTTTTAGCTGCAAACCCTCTGGCAGTATCGTCTTACGTTTCTTTTTCCAGCATTTTTCGCAGGGTGTTCGCAGCTTTTTGTGCTATTTTTCGTTTTGGGCCACACGCACTGAGATTTTCAGATATTCGCCATTTTTAGGGGAAAAAAAAAGCTTCGTCCTTCTGATTCAATTACAGTAATCAATCACCGCAAGGCAACCCACAGGCACTCTTCGCTCACGACGTATACACTCACGGCAACGGCCACACATCCGCGCCTGCGCCCTGCTTACTCTGCCCGCACAGCGTTTCCTCTGCCGGCAGCCTGCCTATTGCATCACATCCGGCTCACATCGGCCATCCATCACCGCACCACCCATCATGTCGCATCTTGACATGCAGTACGCCGAGGCGATCAAGGAGTTCAAGGCCCGCTTGGGCGACGAGCTCACCATCGCGCCCGGCGACCGGATCGAGGTTATCTCGGACGACCGCGAATACAACGACGGCTGGTACATGGGCAAAAACCTCCTGACAGACCAGGCGGGCTTGTACCCCAAGTCGTTCACAAAGCCGGCCCCAGGCCCGGCGGCCCGCCCGGAGTTGCGCAGCAAGCCCTCCAGCGAGCTGTCGCTTTTGCGGTCGCGGCTGCGCAACCGGCAGTCCGTCAACTCCCCCGTGAACAGCCCGCTCCTGTCGCCCGCAAACTTCAACAGCGGCAGCTTCAGCGGCCCCGCCAACAGCGTCCAGGGCGACACGATATCCGAAAACCCCGCTGCCAGCGCCTCCAATACCCCCAGCGGCACCGCAAACCGCTCCAGCCTGCTGTCCGTCATCAAAACGATGTCGGAGATCGACCAGGTGCTTGAGGAGTTCAAGCTGCCCGCCAGCGCGCTTCTCGCGGGCCTCTCGGCCAAGCTGATCCTCCAGTGGACCTTCCAGGACGTCGGCGACTACTTCAAGGCCTTGGGGTACTACCACGAGGCCCTCCAGTTCCAGAAACACCGCATCACCGGCAACATCCTTCTCGAGCTCGAGTTGGCGTACTTGAAGGAGCTCGACATCGGGCCGTTCGGCACACGCTTCGAGATCTTCAAGATCATCGAGAATCTCCGCAACCACGTCTCCCTGGGCAACTTCTTCCTCCCCGACATCCCCAACAGCACTGCGGGCCACAGCAAGGGCAGCGCGCACGCCGCCGCTGCCCCCGAGGGCATCGGCCTCAAAACCATCGATCTGGGGGCCGAGTACGCCCCTGCACCCATCAGCGACTACGCAGGCTTCAGCGGGGGCTATTCCATGGACAATCCGTACCTCAACGCGTCTGTGGAGAACGTGGGGTCCGCGCCGATGCCGCAGCTGCTGCTGCAGAACCCCTACGGGGCTGCAAGCTTCATGACGTCGAGCAGCAACGCCAGCAACGCCCCCAGTGGGGAGAATGGGGGGGGCGAGAGCGGCTATGAGAAGAACGAATACTTGCAGGACGCCAGCGGGACGAATGGGTACGGTCCAGGGAATGGCGCGTATGAGCAGGGTGCGGATTCTGCCAATCCGTACGAGCAGGGGTCAGAAACCAATCCTTATGAACAGCGCCCCCAATCTGCTACTGCCACTCAGGGTTATTCCCAATCTGCTAATGCCACTCTGGGCTATCCCCAATCTGCTAATGCCACTCCTGGCCACCCCCAATCTGCTAACGGCACCCTGGGAAATCCCTACGATCACCGCCCCCAATCTACTACTGCCACTCCTGTCCACCCCAAATATACTAACGGCACCGCAGGCCACCACCAATCTGCCACGGCCACCCTCGGGCACTCCCAATACACTAACAGCACCCCCGGACACTCCCAATACACTAACAGCACCCCTGGCCACTCCCAATACACCAGCACCACCCCTGGCCACCCACAATCTGCTAATGCCACCCCCGCGCAGAACTACGAAGACCGCCAGTTCTCCCCCGTCAGAAAGGCCCCGCTCCCGCCTCCGTCACCCAGCGGAAATCCCGCCCGCGGCATTGCCGCGGCGATAATACACTCTCCGAAGCTCCGCAAGGCGCCCTCAGAGCCGCCCACCACGCCTAGCAACAGCAGCTCAAACCGCATGTCCGGAATCGGCAAGCAGCAGTTCATTCCGTTCTCTGCAGGCTCCAAAACCGCAGACTCGCCGATTTTCCAGCAGCCGGAGGAGGATTTCGCCAAGTTGAGCCTTGGCGGGGCCCCCGGCGAGGCCTATTCGCCCCAGAAGTTCCGCTCGGCCAGCGCAAACGACGCAGAGGACGTGCTAGGCGGCCCAGGGCTCAACGGGCTGGCCACGGCGGCCACCAAGCGCACCATGAGCGAAACAATGGCGAAAATCTCCGAAAACGACTCCTCGTCCAGCAGCAACACCACGGGCTCCGCAGGGGCGCCTGTGGCGCCCAACTTGGCCTCGAGCGAGTCCAGCTTCAAGGTCACGCAGGTGCGCAACGCACAGACGTCCAAAGCCACGAAAAAGACCAAAAAACAGACGTCGGCGTTCCAGGAGGGAATCAACCGCGTGACGCCCGAAATCGCGGCAAAAACGTCCGACTACTCCGGGTGGATGTCCAAGAAGTCCAGCAGCGCCGTGGGGCCCTGGAAACACCGCTTTTTCACCCTCCACGGCACCCGGCTTTCGTACTTCGGGTCGATGAAGGACACAAAGGAAAAGGGGCTCATCGACATCACGGCGCACCGCGTGATGCCCGCAAAGGAGGACGACAAGTTGGTGTCGCTCTACGCGGCCACCACGGGCCAGGGGCGGTTCTGCTTCAAGCTCATGCCGCCTGCGCCGGGTTCTAAGAAGGGGTTGACGTTCACCCAGCCCAAGGTGCATTTTTTCGCAGTGGAGACCCGCGAGGAGATGCGCAACTGGATGGTGGCCCTCATGAAGGCGACAATCGACTTGGACGACACAATTCCAACGGTTTCGACCTGTTCCACGCCCACGGTGTCGTTGCAGAAGGCCCAGGAGTTGCTTTTGAAGGCGCGCGAGAACGCCAAGGCGCGCGAGGAGCAGTTGAAGGCCAAGGGCTTTTTGCAGCCGGGCGCCGCCGGCGTTCTGGCCGCGTCTTCCGCGGCAGCTTCGCCCAATATAGACGAGTATCCGGGCTCGCCGTCCATGCCCTCCGCAGGGGGTGTGGAGCCCAGCAGCAGTCTCAGTCCTGCGGAGTCTTCGTCGACAACCCTGGGCAATTCGGGGGGTGCCACAGGGGCCGGTGTAGGCATGATGGCGTCTCCAAAGTCTCCCAATTCCATGGACAGCGACGGGTTCCGCAACAAGGCGTTTTCGCGGTTTAAGAAGATATAGGTGCGGCCACATAGGAGGCCAGAAGGCCACATAGAAGGCCACATAGAAGGCCACATAGGCGGCCACATAAAGCCATTGCCGGCCTTGATAGAGCCGGTGTTTTGATTTTTTTCATGTTTTCTCATATATAGCTTGATTTGTTTTCTGTGGTATCGTTACTGATCACTCTTTTGTTTCAATAATCTAAGTCGCTTAATTTGTTTGTGTTGTTCTTTGAGATGTGAATAAATTGGCATTGGGAGTAATAGAGGTTGGGGGTAATTCGAGTAATGGAGTAGTTGGGAATGGGGTAAATGGGCAATTATTGGGCAATTATTGAGAAATGGGCAAGTATTGGGCAATTATTGAGAAATGGGCAAGTATTGGGCAATTGAGTAACTAGTGAGAAATGGGCAACTAGTAGGTAGTGAGAAATGGGCAACTATCGAGTAATGAGAAGCGGGCAACTATTGAACACTTGGCCGGCCCCCGGTCATGTGATCGCGTGAATGCCTTGGCAACTGATCTGCATCTATTGTCTGAGATGTCGGTATCTATAAACTCAGTTGGACGAAATAAGTCCCCGAGGGGATCCTTGGAAGTCATGATTACAAACCCACTTCTACTTCCGGCCTGTTACACACCCACAATTACGCCTGACGTGGTGATTACACCCAACGTGGTGATTACACCCACTGCTATTTCCGGCCATAAATCGTACCGTAAATCCTTGGAGACGAGGTGATTACACCCAGTAAAGCTTGTTACCGATCATGGCCGTTCTTATTGTACTTCCCCATTGTACCATACTATCTGCCGATCGTGGCCTTTGTTACTACAATATACCTTCTATATGGTTGTTACCACAATAGTATATGATCTGCCGATCATGGCCTTGGTACAATATACCTTTTATTTGATTCACAGCAATATGATCTACCAATCATGGCCTTTGTTACTACAATATACCTTTTATATGGTTCACAACAATATGATCTGCTAATCATGCCCTTCTTACTATACCCTATATGGCTCACAATAATATGTACTGCCAATCATGCCCTTCTTACTATACCCTATATGGCTCACAACAATACAATCTAATCATGCCCTTCTTACTATACCCTATATGGCTCACAACAATACAATCTGATCATGCCCTTCCTACCATACCCTATATGTTACCACATATGGTATCATCATCATCCTTGAAAAACTGCTGTGTTGCATTGCACTTGACATTCCCTTTGCCCTAAACAGTATACACTGTTCTGCACACCCATGTACAGAACAAAAACATGCCGCCACAAAAACAATGCCCTCTGTTTTGTTGCCCAAGGACAGTAACTGTGGCCAAAATAGCCACATCCAGTAAGTCCAATCCAGCCACATGGGCCGCCCATCAGAAGCCACCACCGTTTACCCCATCACATCCAAAGGTACGCCCTTTCTCTTGCCCTTTTTAAGTAACTCTCTCAACCCTGCAGTAATGCACGGATGGTGCCTTTGCGTTTACACGGCGGGGCCGGTGTGCCTTTAGCAAAACGCTCTGCCCAGGCGACCGCCCCTGCGGCCTGCTGGGCCTCACCAGCCTGCCCATACAGGCGCTGCCGCACCGCCAGCCCTGTGCGCCTCTCGAAGCCAGCAGCACCGGCTGCCGCATCCAGCGGTGCTCTTTCCCTGGATATTAGCCCCTGCAGCCTCCTTTGAAAATTCTGCCGGCCGCGCAAAATCCGCAGCGAAAAACCATTTCGGCAATTTTCCCCAGGCCGCCCAGGCGGCCCATCCGCAGCGAAAAACTATTTCGGCAATTTTCCCCTGCCGCCCAGGGCCGCCCATGTGCTCCGTCCAAAAGCTCGTTTCGTCTCCTTGAATTTCACTGCCCATATAGGGTTTTCAATGTTTTTGTCTGATAGATAGCCAATGATCCAGGCAAGCAAATGCCAGTCCTGCCCTGTCTTTCCCTATATATTGCGCCCACCACCCTGTTTTCCAATGAACCTGGACATCGATCCCCACCCCAGCTCGAGCACATCGCACAACCCCTCGCAGCCCTCGCCCTCCATGCTCTCGAACATCACCCCCAACAAACAGAGCAACACGCGTCTCCTCCCGCCGTCGATGCTCACGACGCCCACCCCGCTGCAGGACTTCCTCAAGGGTGCCCTGGGCCTCTCTGCGGCCTCCAGCATCCTCGGCAGCGTCCCCAAGTCCACGCCCCTGCTGGCACCCCTCCCAGACGCCCTGCGTGACCCTCGGCCGGTGGTTGCCTCGCAGATATACCGCTCAACCTACTCGGGCATCGACGTGTACGAGTGCTTCATCAACGGCAAGCTGTTGATGCGCCAGTGCTCCGACGACTGGGTCAATTCCACGCAGATCTTGAAGGTTGCGCGGTTTCCAAAGGCTCAGCGCACACGCATTCTCGAAAAGGAGGTGCAGTCGGGGGTGCACAAGAAGGTCCAGGGCGGCAACGGCAAGTTCCAGGGGACCTGGGTGCCCCTCAGCGTTGCCCGCCACTTGGCAGTCAAATACGGGCTCATGGACAAAATAAGCGTTTTGCTCGACTATACGCCGCGCCCCTCAGACCCCCCGCTCCAGGTGTTGACCAAGTCGTTGCGGCAGAGCCACCAGAACAGCGCCAAGCACTTGGACGACACAGACACGCCCTCCAAGCGCAAAAAGAAAACCGCGTCGTCCATCAAGAAGAAGCCGCACAGCCTCAAGGGAAAAAAGGTGCTTTCCAGCCACAACACCCCTGTGCGGATGACTTTTGCGGCGCAGCCGCCGCAGCTGCAGCCGCAGTCCCAGCCGCAGCCGTTTGGGCATCCGGCGCCCTACGCAATGGGCTATTTTGGCCCGCCGGGCTCTGCGCCGGGCGGGGTGGTCAGTCCGCCGTTTCCGGCGTTTGCCGCGTCGCAGCTTGTGCAGGGCGGGCCTCTCATGGTAGGGGGGAGCGGGGGGAACTACCTTGGGCCGCAGGCGATCAATTACGTTGGGCAGCAGCAGCAAATGGAGCAGCAGCAGCAGCAGCAAATAGAGCAGCAGCAACAACAACAAATGGAGCAGCAGCAGCAAATGGAGCAACAACATCAACAGCAGCAAATGCAACAACACCAGAGTCAACAAAATATCGGCCTGCAAAATATAGCCCTGCAAAATACAGCCCTGCAAAATATTGCCCTGCAAAACATCGAAATCCCACAAATCCCACAATACAAACCCGACCCTAACAGCCTCTACAACAAACAGTTCATCGAGTACTTCGCAAGAGGAACAGAAGACAACATCCCCCTGTTCGTCCTTGCCCCGCCCGCAGACTTCAACATAAACGCACCAATAGACTCCGACGGACACACCCCGCTCCACTGGGCCGCCGCCATGGGCTATTTGAAGCTTGTGACGGTCCTCCTTGCCAAACACGCCGATCCGTTGGCGGAAAACAACGCCGGGGCCAATCCGTTGTCGCGGTTGGTGACGTTCCACAACTGCTTCCAAAAACGCAACTTCCCGCAGATTCTTGCGTGTCTCAAGGCAGCCTTGTACCAGCCAGACAAGCGCAACAGGCTTGTGTTGCACCACATGTGCCTGCTTTCGCAGTTTGACAGCAAGCGCGTGTCGCTTGCGTACTACTTTGACATTGTGTTGCAGGAAATCCGCAAGCAGAACGACTTCTGCAACTCGCAGATGGTCATTTTGAAGTCCAACCAGCTCAAGCTGGCGCACAAGCTGCCCAGCCCCGCCGCACAGGCGAAAACCGCCATCGACGACCAAAAGGACCGCTTTCTCAAGATGATTGTCAACCACCAGGACTGTGCAGGCGACACCCCGCTCCATTTGGCCATCAAGGCCCGCAACAAGCGGTTTATCATTGCGTTGATCGAGAACGGCGCAGACTTGCAGGCCGTCAACTTCCTGGGGGACGTCCCCATCTCGATGCTTGCGCAGTTTGGCATTGATTTGAGCACACAGCCGCCCGCGCACAGCCCCTTCAGAGAGGCCCCCGCAACGCACACCCCGACCTTCAGAGACGCCCCCGAAGCCGTCCAGAACTCCGAGAGCGAGTTCATCATCTACTCGCCCGAAAAACGCTTTGCGTACGACAACGACGACTTTGCCAGCGACTCTGTGCTTGCAAAGCCCGAGCTCAGCGCCCGGTACCCCCCTTGCGGCGAAAAAGACTCCACGTTCGACGCCTCGGCCACCCCAACGGCCAGCGGCACCAACAGCAGCAAAGACGTGTTGCCTGCGTCGCTCCAGGGCGCCACGTCGGCCACAACCATCGCCGAGGAGGATTTCGCAGAGATCGACCCCAAGGACCTCGGCGGGAACGCCTTCTTCAACGGGGCCTTTGGCAGCCCCTTGGCGGGGGTTACCGGGGACCCTGTGCTTACCACAGTCACCGAGGCTACCGCAGCAGCCTGTGGGGTGCCTGCCTCGCAGGTGGACGCGTTTGTGCAGTTCAAAAACTCGTTGACGGGCCAGCTTGCGCAGCTCGAACGCGAGTACTTCGGCGACCATTCGGCGTGGCAGGCAGAGCTCCGCGAGGGCTACGAGTTGCTCCAGGCAATCTCCAACCAGTTTGTGCTTGTGGACTTCCACATCAACAACATTCTTGCCAAGATCGTCGGCGACCTCAAAACAGACTCCCTCAGCAGCGAGCGCATCAGCGAGGAGGTCTCGCAGAAGTTGAAGGACATGGGCGAGGACTTCATGGCCAAGTCGGACCGTTTGTACAGGGTCATTGAGCGCGCGCAGGCCAAAAAGGTCGCGGAGTTGGTCATCTGCCAGGAAACCAAGTTGGCCAACGGTTCTGGAAACCGCCAGCAGGACTTGCAGGGCAACCCGGGCGATGCAGGGAACTCCCTGGACAAGGAGAACAGCAGCGGCGATGACGCCCAGGAGCGCATGCGCCTCATGATCGAGTTGCTGAAGTTGCAGGTGTCGCGGAGGGTCAAGGTGCAGAAGTTGATATCCAAGATCATCAACCACAACGTCGGGCACAAAATCGACCAGTACCGGAAATTGACGGACATTCCAGGCGAGATTCCTGCGGACCTAGTGTACGGGTTGCTTGACCGTCTCGGAGAAGACCTTGCTAGATAGGAGGATGGTGGCTAGTCATGTTTCGCTTATACTTTATCTACATTGGGCATCAGATTGTACTTTACGTTATGTGCATTGTATGTTTGGATGTGCATTGTGCATTGAATTTATATTATACTTTATTATGTGTATGGCTGTAATCTGGGTATTTTAGGTTGTGTAGGTTGTTTGGATGTGTATGCTGTAATCATTGGGTACTTTGGGTTATGTGCATTGTTTGGATGTGCATTGGGCATTATATCCTTACCATACTTCATCTAGATGTTATCTACATTTTGTACGCTATCTACATGTTGTGTCCATTTACTCAACATTATCCAATTTTGTGCATACGTATGTTACATTTCTTATGACGTACATTCTCTATTACTACCTCCATGTCATTACTTGAAAGTATTGGCAATGATATGCTTTTCACGCTCAGACTTGAACGGCTTGGCGCCCTTCTTACTGTGTCTTCTCTCGTTGTCTTCTCTCCGTTTCAAGCTCTCAAGCTGTATCTTATCCTTATCTGTAGCCTTCTTAACAGCAATAGGCAAGTGTCTGTGTCTAGATATTCTCTTGATCTCCGGCATAAACTTGAATTTCTCCTTCAACTTCTCGTTGTATTCCAATTTGTTTCTCTCTCTGGTAGACTTCACATTCGTTCTTTCCCATGCCACGGCTCTCCACAATCTCACATTGGCGTCGTCCGATCCCGATATTATAAACTTATTGTCCAAGGTGTACTTCACACAATACACGTTCTGCATTCTCTTGGTGTGGTACACGTCCTTGGCATGTCCCTCGTTGATGTTGAATATTCTGATAGTCTTATCGTATGATCCAGACACGATAGTCTTCCCAGTAGGTGCGTAATCAACATCGAGCACCGCAGAAGTGTGTCCTTTCCACACATTGGTACTTCTCTTCATATTCCGCAAATCATACCCGTATATGTTCCCGTCTTCGGACCCACACACAAAATTGTAAGCCGACAACGGATTGAAACAAATAGCGTTTGTCTTGAGAGTGTTGACGATTTTCTGGGTTGGAGAATTCGTTCTTATGTCGTACAAAACGACAGAGTTGTCAGTTCCTGCCGAAGCAATGATTGATGTCTCAACCTTATTGAATCTGACACTGGTGATGTTATCAGCACCCCAGGTCAAATTGGATATTGGTCTAGATCTGCTGGTGTCCCACAATTCGATCGAGGCACCACCAGTGACAAACATCTTTTTGCCGAAATGGTGGTCAATAGACTCAAAAGCATGTTCTCCGAGGAACGTTTTTATCAAGCCGCCTTTATTTATTTTTGTTTCATCGTTGACCGCAGACTTTTCTCCGTCCTGGTTATCTTCGTTTTCTTCCAATTCGTTCTCGCTTTCACTTTCGCTTTCACTCTCGAGATCCTCGTCGCTGTTCATTTCGTCGTCGTTATCACTTTGCTTATATTCACGCTGTTTGCGCTTTGGCTTTCCACTGGTAGTTCTTGAAAAGTCTGCATCGTTGACAGACCAGATTTTGACGGTTTTATCGTGACCACAACTGAATAGCTGTCCATCGGGACTCACAATTAACCCACTAACCATGCCGTAATGCGCCTTGAATGTCACAAACTCGTGTCTTGTCTTCATGTTCCAGTACTTGATAACACCGTCACCACTACCAGTAGCGATTTTATTTAGGGTATTGAAGTTTGGAGCTATGGAGTACACAGAGTCACGGTGCCCATCACCAAGCTGACCCACAAAGGGCTGGGCAAACATTCTCTCCATTTTTGTTGCCGTCAAAGCCTTTTGGTATTCTCTGGCTCTTTCAAATGGATGCAACGATGGGTCCAAGTTTCTAGGCAATCTCTGTTCATCGGTGTTTCTTTCCGGGACGTACACGTCACTGGACCGCGAGATGGTCTTTATCTTCATTTTTAGTTGTTGTTGTGTGCTTTGTTTGTTTTGATTGCTGTGAGTTAGCTGAAGCACTTGATAGATCGGAGCTGTCTATCTGTATAGTGAAAAATTTTTTGAGAAGGAGAAAAAAAATTTTCTGCGATGAGGAGAGGAGTTTTCTCAGCAGTTTTTGTATAGTGCTATTATCAAGGTTGATGATCATGATAATGACTGCGGTGAACGGTGTAGACCTGATAAGATGGAAACAGTTTATTACGATTTGACGATTTCACCTTGCAAAAGGTGAAGTCTTATTTACAACCAACAACTTAACTCTTTCTGCGCGTCACGAAACGCAATATATTTACAACACAACACGCACTAAGTGCACTTGGTAAAACATGCTTTGCAATAGATACTCCACGGCATCAAGAATCGCCCCCATTCAGCTTAAGCCTCGTGATTACAAGGCCTGCCAGGCCAACCAATTCTACATTCTCAAAATGCCATAACTCTAAATATATTTACCTACACATAACACGAAGCCTACCGACTCCTAATCAAATGGAATCGGCTTGCTTTTGGCCTCCATCTCATGCGCAGCAATCGCGCTCGGCAATTTGATCCCACAGCAGTCTCCCCAAGTATGCTGGTGCCCGGGAATCCCTTCGTCTGCGTCAGGATCGACAAATCCATGGCCATGGCCACAATCATCAGCCTTCAAAGGTCTGGCAGGGCTTACGCCTTCAGGAGCCGGGAGGATGGTGCCAAAAAAGACATGCTGAATGACTGGAAGCTTATTGAGAACCTCAGCCTTGTACATTTTGACCATTCCCTCAGCGACTTTTCTCCAGGTTTTGACTCCGCTTATATCGTCCAACATGGGAGAATGCCATCTCAACGAGGCGGTTTTGACCGAGTTTATGAACCAGATGCAGTGGAAATACATGTACTTGTCCTTGAACATGTCCACATAGTCGCGGTTGTGGATTGATTTTGGTTTGAGGTGGGGGTGCGAGTATAACTGGAAGGCCCCAAACAAAAAGGGCAAGAAATGATAGTCGTCAAGCCCCCACACCCCGTGAGATCCTGCCGGTTCAAGCCAGTAGTCTTTCTGAAGGATTCGCATTACCATTATGTACTTCCAGAACACCTTACACACGATGGCTGTGGCATCTCTTTGGAGATCAATGATCCCTAGTTTTTTGAGACATAGCAAGAAACTCATGAAATTGAGCTCGTGGCCCGATCCGTAATCTATGCGGGTTCTGTTGCCCCAGGACTCGTTGAAGTAGACACAGAGCTCGGTTCGCACATCGTCTTGCGGGGATTTCTCGATGTCTGCGGTATATGGTTGCAAAGACGTCAAAGTCATGAGAATCTCGGGGCTCTTCTGCGTGATCTCATCGTAGAAGTCTCTGAACTCCACCTTTCCAAAACGCGAGGTGTTTTTGTCTTTTACAACGGGATTGTCGTCAATGACCGCCTTCACTTGGTCCAAGATGTCCACAAGCTGCTGCACAGGCTCGGATACCTCGCATTCGCAATCAACGGTCTTGTCCTTCACAGCCTCGGCTAAAGTCTGGATGAACTCGACAATGTCGTTGTATGTGGAGGACTCCTTCCATTTTTCAAGATCTGCGTCCGTCAAGATCCGTCTCACTGGCAATGTGTATTTTGCTGTCATTTTGTGTGGTGATTGTCGGTGCCAATGCTTGGACGATTGTATCCTTAAGGGGAGGCAAAACGTCTTCCTATCATCTTGCTTTTCGGTGAAACTCCGATGCCCGAAAGTGTCTAACGGCACGCGCGGGACACAACTGCTGGGGTTTCTGGCGGGCCACCATACGATTGGGGGGTGCCTATACACATGCCTGTCTATACACATATATGTGATCAGAGATGCCTGTCTATACACACACATATATATATATATATATGTGTATAGACAGGCATCTCTGATCAACAGCCCGTATTGCCACAAGCAAAGCTCCAAACTGCTAGCTGCATCCCGCTTACGTAAGCGTCTCTGAGATGTCTTTGTCAACTACGCTTTACAGTTCCACCGGTTTCAGAGGGCCGCTAATTAAGAGCACATGTCAGACCATTGTTCAAAGCGCACAGCTGGCAATTTAGTGCATGTCTACTTCTGCAGCGTTTTTCCCCTCCCCGGAAACCTGGACTCCTTGATCCCATGGATAAATTCCATCCCGTTGTGCAGATCGGCCTGAAACATCGGCCCAACAGACCCAGGAGCCCCAAAAGAACCGCGCAGCAGCCAATAGAAAGCGCCCCTGCGGTGGCCACCCAGATATTCGGTAAGACACCGATCGGCCTTCGCCTCACAGACACTTGTCTGTTTGCCACGCACATCATTACCCGCTTAAATCGGATTTGTACGTGCAGATCATCGTGATCTGTGTTGTCTCAAGTGAAAAATTGAAAAAAAAAAAAATTTTCTTGTGTTTTTTTGTGTGGTAAAAAAAATTTTCTTCTCACCCTCAGGTTCCATCTTCATTACTCCACCTGAGCTAGCTGGAAGACCCACACCAGATATTAACCCACGATATCAAGACCCTTGCTGCCTACTTTGCGCTTGGATCACACACAATTCCTGCATAAACCAGTTAGAATGAGTGAAAGCTTTGTCGCCTCGTTGGAGGAAGTCTTGAAACTCGCAGTGGTTCCCGACACCAACACCGTCAAGCAGGCGAGCGCCAGATTGTCCAAGGAGTTCTACACGCGCCCGGACTGCTTGCCGGCCATGGTGCACATCTTGCAGCACCACCTGGACGCCCAGATCAGGCTGCTTGCCGCAATCGAGACCCGAAAGCTTGTGCTCAGCCACTGGGACGAAATGGACCCAGCGGCCAAGGCCAGCTTGCGGGCCTCGATGTTGGAGACCACCTTGGGCGAGAAGGGCAACAAGCTCTTTGCGCACCAGTGCGCGCGGGTTGTGGCCACCATTGGCGAGCGTGAGCTCGACAACGACAACGCCTGGCCAGAGCTTTTGGACATTTTGGCCCGCAACGCCTCCAGCGACGACGTGCACGTGAGAGAGGCCTCTGTGTTCATCACATACGCGTTGTTGGAGACGTACCACCAGAGCTTGATTGCGCACGCCGCAGACTTCATGGCGCTCTTTGCGAAAACCATCCACGACCCGCAGTCGTTGGACATCCGCGTCAACTCGTTGTCTGCGTTGTCGATCGCTGCGTCGTACCTCGAGGAGCAGGAGAACATGGACGCCGGGTTGGCTGCGCAGTTCCGGGGCCTCATTGACGACATGATTGCCGTGTTGAAGGCGGTGATCGAGGCGGACGACGTTGCTGCGGCCAAGCAGGTTTTCGGGGTGTTCCAGGAGTTTTCGTTCTACGACGCACGCTTGGTGGGCGACAACATCCTTGTGCTCATCAAGGTGTTCCTCGAGATTGCGCTCACCCCTGGGCTTGACGAGGAGTACCAGCTGATGGCGCTCCAGTTCTTCATCCGGCTCATTGCCCTCAAGAAGAACAAGATTGTCAGCAAGAAGCTTGGCCCGGAGTTGACGCTTGCGGCGCTCAAAATCGCCTCCGGCCCGATCGACGACGAGGAGGAGCTCAACAACGAGGAGGTGGAGAACGAGAACGAGGAGAACACCCCTGTTTCCTTGGCGTTGCGCATGTTGGCCGAGTTGTCCAACCAATTGCCGCCTTCCCAGGTGATCACCCCGATTATCAACGCGTTGCCGGGGTTGATAGCCTCCAGCAACCCCTACGAGCGGCGCGCAGGGCTCCTTTCCGTGAGCTGCGTGGCCTCCGGGGCGCCGGACTTTGTGACGGCGTTTTTGCCCAAGTTGGTGCCGGTGCTTGTCACAGGGCTCAAGGACGCCAACTTGGTGGTGAAAATCGCAGCGTTGAAGACTATTGGCGAGTTGACGGGCGAGTTGCAGAACACCCTCGCAGAGTACTACAAGTTGTTGTTGCCGTTGATCATCGAGATCATCGACCTGGCCACAAACATCATGATCTACAAGTACGGCACCTACGCCTTGGACGGGATCATCGAGTACATGGACCACGGCGCGGTTGGGCAGTATCTCGAGCCGTTGATGAACAAGTTGATCCAGATGTTGCAGACGTCGAACTCGCCAACCTTGAAGACCGCCATTGTGTCCGCCATCGGATCCACGGCCTTCGCAGCCGGAAAGAAGTTCATTCCGTACTTCGACAACTCGCTCACGTTCTTGGAGCCGCTCATCCACGTGACAGAGTCCACCGAGGGCCTCAGCGAGGACGAGATCGAGTTGAAGGCCCTGACGTTCGAGAACATCTCGACCATGGCCCGTGCGGTGGGCGCAGCGCCCTTCAGCAAGTTTGCAGAGCCGTTGATCAACTCGGCGTACACGTGCATCAACTCGGACGCGCCTAGACTCCGCGAGTCCGGCTTTGCCTTCATCACCAACATGGCCAAGGTCTACGGCGAGGAGTTCAGCCCGTTCTTGCCCAAATTGGTGCCTGCCATCATCGAGTGCTTGAAGCAGGACGAGTTCCAGGTGAACTACGACGAGGACGACGACGAGGACGAGTTTGAGTTCAGCGCAGACGACCTCGACGACAAGATCGGCTTCCACACGGGAATCACCATGGAGAAGGAGATCGCGGCCATTGCGCTTGCAGAGTTGGCGCAGGCCACAAAAAACAACTTCCGCGAGTACGTGCAGCCCTCCGTGGAGATCTTGTTGGACCAGATCGAAAACTCGTTGTCGGACGCGTCCAACTCGATCGTGACGATCTGGAAGATTGTGTTCTCGTTGTACAAGAACAACGTGACGGCTGCGCCGCCCGTGGGCGCCGTGGCCGACTCGTACGTCCCCGAGGACCTCTTGGCGATCATCAAGTTGATCCGCGCAAAGTGCATCGAGGTGTTGCCGGGCGAGTTGGACATAGTCTACGTCAACAGCATCCTCGAGAACTTCAGCACCGCCTTCAAGGAGATCGGGGCCATTGCCATCATGGACCACGGCGACTCCGCCAGCTTGGAGGCCTTGTGCGTGGAGATCATGCGCATTTTGAAGCACGAGCACGAGTGCTTGGTGATGAGCGTGGAGGGCGAGGACAGGGACGCCGAGGAGGTCGAGGCCTCGGAGACCGAGGTCGTGCTCTTCGACTCGTCCTTGGAGGTCTTGGTGGGCTTGGCCAACTGCTTGGGCCGCGACTTCAACCGCATTTTCGCGTCGTTCAAGGACATCATCTTCAAGAACTTCAAAAACCCCTCCAAGAGCAAGCGTTCCTCGGCCATTGGCGGGACCTCCGACATGGCCGAGGGCTTGAAGGAGCACAACGAGTTTTTCGACGAGATGTTGCACAACTTCGTCGCGACGTTGAACGAGGACTCCTCCGTGGACTGCAAGTCCAACGCCGCGTACGGCATTGGCGTGGTGATCTTCAACTCGCCCAAGGACGTGTCGGGGTCGTTCGGGGGCATCTTGGCGTCGTTGTCGAAGTTGTTGAGCACCGCGTCGGAGGAGCAGAGAGACTTGGACGACGACGAGTCCCAGGAGGTCATTGACAGATCCTACAGCAACGCCTGCGGGTGTGTGGCCAGAATGGCGTTGAAGAACTGCGAGGCTGTTCCCTTGGAGCAGATTCTCCCGGTGTTGTTTGCGCACTTGCCTTTGAAGACGTCGCACGAGGAAAACACCCCGATTTTCAACCTCATCATCAACTTGTACCAGACCAAGGAGGCGGTCATCCAGCCATACACCGAGAAGGTCGTGTCGATGTTCGCAGAGGTGTTCCAGAAGGAGAAGGAGAGAGAGGAGTTGGAACAGGACTCGACCCTCGGAAGAGAGCAGAACATGGACAGCTTGAAGAGATTCCCGATCGACGGCTTGAAGGAGAAGGTGATCGAGCTTTTGAAGTACATCAACACCAAGAACAACGGGATTGTCGCCAAGGACCCATTGTTGGCCTCGGTCATCGCCTG
Source organism: Saccharomycopsis sp. NRRL Y-5750 (assembly GCA_030564765.1). Classification (NCBI taxonomy): domain Eukaryota; kingdom Fungi; phylum Ascomycota; class Saccharomycetes; order Ascoideales; family Saccharomycopsidaceae; genus Saccharomycopsis; species Saccharomycopsis sp. NRRL Y-5750. The sequence continues at coordinate 22,691 of JAKTZD010000015.1, read as the reverse complement.
AGGGTGCGGGGTCTTTTTTTGTTTCGCTTGTTTCGTTTTCTTCCATATACCTCTTTTATAATTATATCTGGTTAGTTGGTGTTTCCGTTGCCCTTCTTTCTTCTTTTTTGATTTATTGTTCTATTGCTAATCTATCTCGATTTTAATCTCATACAGCTGTGGTTGTGTGGCATCCTAGCCATGTTTTTTTTAAGCGGTACAAGCGGTACATAGAGCCATACATAAAGCCATACATTATACACATCTACATTTCGTGACAGCTGTAGTAATTGCATGATTTTGTGTATACATCTACATTTTTGGCAAAGCTGCCCTCAGGCCTACAAATAGCATCAAACTCTTTTCCCTTCCTGTTCAACCCTGTCCAATTAACTAAATACATACAAACATCCACTTTCCATAAAAAGGCTGCACCCCTTTGGTCAAGCCTATCCCTTTCCTCTCCCAGGCAATCACCACCCAAATCTCAATTGCGACGCCGTGAACACAGGGGGCTTCCAGTTCAACCGCTTGGAATCAAGCACATGTCTCTTCTTCTTCTGCAACTTCTCGTAATGGCTCAAAGCCTCGTCTGTCAATATTATTATATGCTGCCCTTTGTAGTATCTTAGCATCTTGGAGTTTTGCAATGTATGCAAAATATCCGTTGTTGTCATAGACGAAAGAGAGCTGATCTCATCAATAGTGATGCTCTTTTCACTTCGTTCCACCAAATACGTGATTATTGTGTCGTACCAGTAAGAACGGTACGATAAAAGACCAAGATCCGACAACGGTTTTTCTGGGGATCCTGCCTTGTGTTCTTTTTTGGAAAGCTCGTAAGAAAACTGAATCAAAAGCTTCCCAAAGCCATGACGTTGATAGCATGGGAGGGTCAAAATACACGCAACATTATAGTTCTCCAAACTCTCCTTTTCCTTGGAGAAATACCCCACCAAATGATGTCCCAATTCGTCCCTATAGGTCATCACATAGAACAAAAACGGATCGACATCGTAGTATAGAGTTTTGTGGTCAAGGAAAAGCTTCGACAATAAACAGAGATTGCGGCACCACGTTCTTTGCTTTTTACCGTCGATTTCAAAAAAAGACACCTTTTCGTCCCTGTATATCTCATTCCCTGGGGGATGTCTCAAAGTCGACTTCTTCCGGAACCTCTCAAACTTCTTCTTTGAGCCAAAGTAGTTTAGCGAAAAGTCGCAGATATATATCTCCTCCTCCTCTGTGAGTTCCACTGGATATGGAGAAAAATACCACGGCTCCACTACATGTTCGCCGATGATAACTCTCGACAAATTACGCACACTGGCCACAGCCAAATGATTTTGCATCATCGAGCCTCCACTTCTCAACTTCTTCAATTCTTCGTCTCTTGATAACTCGTCTGCATTGTTGGAGACACCTTGGACATTCAAATTATCCAAATCCATCACCTCCGAATTCTGGGCATCTGTACTAGCCCCTGGAGTTGCAGAACCAGTCTTCCGCTTCTTTTTGTGGCTACTACCTCCCAGAGAGCTATGTTTTTTGCTTGCCTTTTTTGCCTTCAGGGTCTCGTCTTCTGGGGTCTCAACTTTGGGCCAGGTTATGGGCTGGCTGAGGTCTATTCTATCTGTGGTAACCCATTCATCCAATCTTTTATTATAGTTTTTGAAGTGCACATAGAACTGTAGTTTTTGGCGCCTCACCACTTTCGAGATGATCTCTGCTTCGATGTACTTCTTCTCCTGGTTCTCGTATACGTAAGCCTTGCACCCAACGACCAACTCATTGAGTTTTTTTTCTCTTTCTATTTCTTCTTCAGATTTTTCCTCATCTACCCCCGCCACTATCTGTTTCTTTAACTGTTCAGTATTTGAGACCTCTTTTTCCAATCCCGAGCTGTTCCGTCCCTTATTATGCTCATCTTGAAGGTTTTCTTCGGTTTCCTCTTCGGCATTTGTGTTCAGATCAGGTTCTTTTGGCTCATCTTTGATCAAAACCTTTGTTTCGTTCCCCGTCTTATCTTGCTCTTGCTGTTGAGTTGCCAACTTTTCATCCTCCTGTGCTCCCATGGTGCAGTATTGCTTTTGTAGATATATATTCAAAATATTAGTATTGAAAAACCCTGTTTTGTATAAACACTATTTGCTTTGTGTGTTATATTTTCTTGTCATGACGCTGAGAAAGCATCATCAAATTCTAGCCATTTATTTTCGTAACATCTTTTCAACCTTCAGAAAAAATCTCTACTCTCGTTCTATGTACATTTTTTGCTACCCACGCTCGTGTTTACAGCAGGTAATGTGCTCTATAATATCAGCATAGTCCGCCTGAGCGCGGCTATTCTTTGAGTTATCGGGTACGATTTAGTCAAAAAGAAAGGGAAATACTTCATCCTTACATTCAAAGAACACTGATACTTACTCCAAATTCTAATCAGGTTGAGATTAACAGAGAACACTGATACTTACTCCAAATTTTAATCAGGTTGGGATAGCACCAGGGAAAAATGAAACTTTTTTTATTTAACCTGCAAGAATAGTCAGACCCCGGAATAACGCTAGCGCAGATACCATAGACATGGGTGGAAGGTAAACCATAGACATGGGTAGAAAAATCAAAGAGACAAAAAAGCTTAATAAAATAAAGAATGAAACAGGTAAGCAAATTGCGAATTAAAAATTAAAACAAAATTAGCAAAGTATTGGTTGGTACTCACTTCTGAATACATACAAAAACGGTTCTTCAAACCTTTATTTTCTCCCTCCCGATCGCGACACTTCTTTCAAAAAAGAAGGGGAAAAACTACTGGGAATCTTTCATTCGCATAAGGTTCATGCATGCAAAAGTCTCTTCATTGATGTCATTCTGCACAGTGTGTATTGGGTTTGGTAGCATTAATCCATGCAGACTTGGCCTTGCGTTTTGCGTATTGCTTTACTTGATGCACATGACGTGAGTTTTTGATCATTTCCGCAACCACCTGCAGCAGCCGACGTCGTTTATCATACAACTTGCTTGCGATGGTTTTCCAAATTTGCTACAGCGCCGCCTATGACATATTGGGAAGGCCCTTGAAGATTGCCGCTTTTCAGATAAGACCTGCTGGAAGTGGTACTATGCTTTTGGTCTCCTGTTGAGATTGATTATTGCCATAAAGTCCGCGCTCAGTGTTGACTAATCACCTTATGAATGTTTCTAAATGCTGTGAGAATAAAACCTAGTAGGATAAAACTAACTGTTTCGCTTCTGGAAGTTTAAGATAATAAAGTAGCTAGTTTCAAAAAGAACCGCAATACGAGGCCACGCTAACACAATTATAGGGCCGGTGGCCCGTGTTTTACTTTTTCGGTTGGAATCCATCTCGTTCCAATATTGCCAGAAACTACATTTTATTCAGTATGCTTTTGGTACAATAGCTGTACAAGTGCAAAGTAAAACGGGTACAGGTGTCATTTGAACCGCTTTTCAGCTTCTGTACAAAAAGTTGTAGTTAGATAGACATCGTGAATGACGGCACTACTATTGCTAGATTTTACTGGTAGCAAAAATCTTTTCTTTCAAAGAAGTTAATGACAAAATAAGGCAAAGTAGTAAGGCTATACACAAAGCTTGTGTTGTTTTCTGAGTAGAAACAGCTAGAAAATTTGATATTTCGGTCTTTTTAATAGCTGTACCATGAAAAAATTTTCAAACGGGTATTTTGTTAGGTTAATTTTTAAGCGGTTGTTGAACGATTTTTTCATGGTCCGACAGTTTAGCGGTAATTTTGCACACTTAAGTAGAGATGCAGAAATATGTCATTATACCCATTTCCAAAGTTGCTGTCTCAACACTTTTCTTTTGTGCATTCAGAAAGAACGTCGAACTGATCGATATGAGAGCAATCGAGTTGAGTTAGTTAAGCTTCTGGATATAATAGAAATAACAATAAAAGAAACCAAATACTTGTACTCAAGTAAGCGTATTCACTTTACCTTTCCTTTTTTTGTTCTCGATCCACTCGGCCCGGGTATTCGTGTCACCTTCAAAGAGGAGTCACATCTAGAATGTAATAGCCAACTTAAAACCAAGCAGCTGGCTTGTTGTTGTTTCTCTATAATTCTCTATATCTCTTGATTATATGTTGCGAACAAGGTCTAAAAATTGCATATGATGCTGATGAGAATGTAAAGTGTCATAAATTTCAAAACGCTCTTTGTTGCTTCAGAACAAATCTTGGTTGCTGTAAACAGCGTACTTGATTATCCTATGTATGATGATTATACGCGGTTCAAACTTTTCTTTTTTGTCAGTTGTTACTTGCTTTTGTATAGTAAGTTGCCCTTTTGTTGCGAGATAGCTGTTAGTATACATGATATTAACTCTATCAAACAATGCCATCAACGGTTCTAGAATTTTAACAACTGTGGGCTATAGGGTAAAGCCAATGCTTCGCTGACAATAAACAAGAAGACGTTACTTGCTTATTCACTCAATTGTCCTTTGATTATGGCGACACTTTTACGGGATCACTATTCAAACCATCAGAAAGATGCCCAAATTTCACATCGTATCACATTTTGCCAAAAAATAAATTCAGAAAACTGGTAACGTTCTCTTGGTCTTTCTGACCAGATTCTTTCAACTTAGTACTAGATAGTGTGTTTTGTTGTTTTGGCTCATAAGCAAAAATACCTTCAGAAATTACATGTTCTATTAAACTCTTGCCGAGTCTATTCTTTCAAAAAGCAAGAAACGCTTGTCATTATTGATTCGCGTATAAAATCAATTGAGTGTCACTTCATCATATCCCGGTGTATAGGTTTTTGCTAGAAAACTATTTAGGACTTTTCTAGCTGTTCTTTCAGAATTTTCAAATTTCCATTGGTATTAATTATTCTTTGGAAGTTATTGATTACATATCTTCTCTCACATTAGCTGACAAAGCATTATGACTTATGATTCATTAGGGTGCTTTCAATTATCGGGGTTGAAGATTTTCATTGGTCACTTGATTTAGTCGAGCGCTGCTGATAACACATATGCGCTCTACGATATGTTTCATTCAAGGCTGGTGATGTTTGGAGTGTTGAAGAAGGTTCGGTCCAGTGTTCACCTTTTTACTCGGAGTGGTTGGCCATATCCAAGGGAATAATCTACAAGAGAATCATAAAAGCAGATGACAGATGGAACATTTGGCACTCAGGTGTAATAATTCCAGCGATGTTTCTGGGCAACAGCCTAGGAATCAAACACTAGTGCGAGTATTTCGTGTGCTATATATGGAATAGTCTTCTCAAAGACTACTAGGTAAAGACTGAAATCAATGAACAAATCTGTGGTCGGCATTTTGGACTTTCAAGCATCCTTTCGAGGTAATTTGGACAATGCACTATTTAAAGTGATTTACGATTGCTACAATTCTTGAGTTTGGCTCTGGTGACATCAAGAATTCCTTCTCCAACTTATGTCCAACTTCTTTCATAAGATTACCGATAGTGCGTTATCTGAAGCGTATGAATTCCGTACATGTACCAGCTGATTTTCGGGAGCTTGATACAGCCTAGGCACCAGCTTTCGGAACTAATATTCGAGAGATGTTCATGGCCTGGCTTTATGTTATCTCTGGTCACCTTAATTGACTTTCGTTAAGTCAACTGGACACTGCTTTGGTGAATATGGTCCCCCATGTTCAGTCTTATTGTACTGCAAAATCTGCCTTTTCTAAGCTGTCTCTGCAGTGACTGGACATGTGGTGTCTAGGCGTCAAGCGAATTGACGGAACACTCCAGGATCATTGACATTATACATATCAGTCAAGTTTTCTTGACGTGCTGATATCTTGTCTTTGAAGTATGTCTCTTCCTGAAAAGCACATGCAGTGGCTTGATTTTTCTGACTTACTAGAACATGACTCTCAAGAAAAACTTAGCGAATACGAATAGCCGTGCCTAAATAAAAAGATAATAATAGGTAACCAAGTTTCTAGATATCATGATGAACGTCACCAACTGAAAGCATTTAGACTCTATGTTTTTTGTGGGTATTTAGTGAATTTCAATTGCCCAGTGACTTGTTCATTCAATACACTTTGATCTGGTCATCTATTGCTGAGGATAGTCAATGCTGGAAATAGTTCCGTGCGTAGCCTCCTTGTCGCTGCTACTCCGAGCTGCAGTTATCAAAGGTGTTCTGAACATATCACAAGTCATAATCATAACGATTTTTTAGCCGAGGCTCATTTGAAGTAAGTATCGTACCTTTAGTGACTGTGTTTTCTCACGCAACACTTGAAACCTTCTTTAATATGAGAAAAGCTTGTGTTATAAAAGTGAGCTCATAAAGCAATGAATCGCCAGAGATTCAGATGAGCAAGTAATCTGCCAGGAAGATTTAGAAATGATTGTGAAGAAAAGTCTAGTAGAAGGGGTTAAAGTCTATTTTATCGTATTATTCGTATCATGGAGACATTTGCTCAGCAAGCATTCACAGTACCAATCGTAAAGAAGGTTACAAAGGTTAGTATTCAATGGTCTACACATTCCTTTTACCTTCAGCAAACCGCTTATTTTAATATAATCGAAAAATTAGTTCTAATTACATTGATGAAGAAAGAGTTATGTTTTCCTTACGTGCAGTAAATAAATCAGTATAATATATAATATTTCGTGCGTTGCAACTAAACTTACTAGTATGCCCATGATAAATGTTATGGCTTTCTGTTTGAGGTGCAGATTACCGTTTTAGCCTTTCTCATTTGAGCCTAGTTAACTCAATGATTATTGAAAACAATCACTCTGATGTCACGTATACATATTTTAGCATGGAATAGTCCGAGCACCACCAACAAACCTACTTGCTACCAACGGACACGGAGAAACACGGAGACGCGTTTCACCGAAACCCAGATATCTTAAGCTGTGATTGTTGGTAGCGATCGCGCTTGCTAATCTATTGGAATCTCAATCAATCATCAGTGAGATTCCTCTAGGTAGTAACATGCACGTACGGTGATATAGTAAACAGACTCTTCGTCAATTTGAAGGTGCAGCTTCTTCTCTGGTAACTATACTTCCAGATTTCTAGTACATCTTGCGATAATTAGGGACTTAGTGTTATGTGCTGTTTGGCTTCCTCACAAAGATAGGACGCCACTAAATCCAGTGATAAAATCTTTTCTGAGAAGACATAGCCCACTGAAGATAGTTCTTACACCTACATTCGGTGCAATCAACATCTCAATTGATCATTGGCCTCAATCAACCATTTTACAGCCGCTCCGGTGCGTCACACGCATCGGCGTTTGTCCGGTACCGTCACTCTTAATATCAGCAGTGTATACTGTGAGGCGCAGCTTTAATAATCGTCAAAAGCTAGTAGGATTGTTCACATATTCATGATAAATAATAGCCTTGAACAATAAAAGTAAATAAGCTCAAGAAAGGTGAGAAACTTTTATCTACATCCAGTACTGTTTCCCAGTAACTTTCCTACGGGTTGATACTAAGCGGGACAAAACCATCCAGGCCTTAGTCACGGCAATAAAGCTAGGCCAAACAAGAATTTCGCTAATTGCATTGAACTAATATAGAGCCTTTCTTTCTGGACAAACAATGTTGATTGTCTTCTTGTCTACAGCGATGGCCGTTGCAAGTAAATCACACGAAAACAGAAATGGGTACTTAAAGGCACAAATTACTTTCTTTTCGTAAACTTTTCTATATACGAAAAGAGGCGAGCCCAATGAAAATGGGAAACACGGCTTAAAAAACATAAAAATGATCATAACAAACTTTCACAACACAGGTGGGTCTTAGACTGAGTCTGGTGAATAGTGTGAGTACTACCTATTCTAAATGTTGCCAGATTATGCGAACATTCATCCTCTGGACATGCCCACATGAATATGTAATGAAGATTCTATATGCTTCATGTATTTGTTTCTTTTGATTAGTTTTTTAGTCACCGATTTTCGAACTCAATTAAAGTTCCGTATGCTTGACGCATGACTACAAAATTAAACTTCTAAATCATGCATCAGCGTCACATGTGCGTGTACAGGTACATGCGTACGCATCTGCACCACTCCCACAATCAGTATGCTTTGACTTTTCATGCATTATAGCTTCGATTGTCATGCATTGGTAGTTTTTAACGTACAAGTTGCTGATGAGATTTGTTAGTCTTTGTCAATTGCCACAGCAGCTGAAATCATGATTAGAGTAAAATTATCGAGGAAATACCCAAATGTGGACCATAACATACGCAAAAAATTTTGCATGCTGCATTAAGTGATGTCGTAATTTTCCACGTTTTTATTTTACAATTGTTGTTTCTTTTTCTGTTTGCAGTGTTTTATTGTTACTTCTTTTTTTGCGGTTCAACTACTTATATTTCGAATCATATGCGTGAGGCAAAAAAAAGAAATAAAATAGACCATCGAAACTGCTAGCTAAAGAGTGGAAGATTTCTAGAATATATTTTACTTACATCAATATACATAGTAGGCGAATACTATTCGCCACACCGGAAGATTGCTTTTTTAGATTAGAAATAGCAAGATATCAATAGTTGCTGTCATTTTTGTGTTGGAGCTCAACAAAACCTGAATAAAAAATAAGAAAAGAGGTCATAGCAATATTATGAATAATTTAGCAATTAAAAAAACTCCTGGATTTAGGAATTCTGGTATTGTTTGTTTGGCGCTACAACAATTTCTCGTAATATTGAGTTGCTCGTCAACACATTGATTTTGCTCCTGTTGCTTTTGTCTATGTTTTCGCCTCCTGTGATCCTTTCAATCTTAAAAACAATTGTGAAGGCTGATATAATCATACTAAAAAAGATCTAGCAGTTATTTTGTCTGCCGTATTATTGCATTTTATGTTGAATATTTGGGTGGTTCTTCAAGTTAGCCATTTGAAATTCAATTTTACTATAAAAATTACAAAGTTTGCTGTTTTCAAAAATTCAGATTGTACTCACGAAAACCTGATTTTCTACAACTAGCTAACTACGTTACTTATTTCATCTGGTATACTTCTTTGACCCAGCTCTGCTTGATATTCTTCTTATGATATTTAATCATCTTAGTTCCACCTTCTATTTTGCAAATCTTCAAAAAATATTATAAGAAACAAAGTTTGCGCCGGTGTCTCACTATCCTACTTTAATTTTTAGTGTCTACAAATTTCTTGTTTTCAAATTCCTGCTGCTTATTTTGATCAAGTCTGTTTATCCATCTGTGTGTATTCCACGAATATATTACAGATTATCGGATTCGAATTGGTCTCTAATAGTGTTTTCTTTGGGCTAACGTCTCACTCCTACTAAGACCCGTTCCGAGTTGCCGGATAATCTTAATTCAAATTGGCTGTGTTTTCAAAACTTCTGGGATTACAAGAGAAGAAGCTAAGATCATACTACTGAAAAAATAGGATACACATATTGCCCCAGACCTTGATACGAGAAAAGAGTTCTTTCAACCCTCTCATTATATTTGAACACACTGGAAAAACTCAACAATTTTAAGGTTACAGATATATTTTCTTCTGTACAATCTTGTTCGCTGGAAAAAGAACTCCCTTTTTGTGATTTGGAAACCAGAAGTTTACCTGCAATATCACATTTGAAAATCTTCTGGACGTTTGCTGCAATCCCCGCCAACTTTTATCACATTACACTCTATAAGCTCGAGTTGATATTCTTGGCCTTGGCCTACGCGTTTTGTCGTTTCAACTGCCGGAGAAAATTGTGAATCTCTTACCATCTTGATCATCTACAGAGGACAATAAGGTTTGAACTCCTTCTCTTTCATCTGTACCACAAAATAAAGATCATAGCACAGCTTTGGCGATTCTTTCGAACATTGTTGTTGCCTGATTGAAATTCTTCGGCCATTCAATAACAGAACAGTCAAAATCTTATGCCTTTTGCGTTAGGACATAAGAACATAAAACTCATCGAATTTATTTGGCTCGTTTTATTTTTTTATTTATTTCTGAATAAAAATAAAAATTCTGAAATTTACTTTTGAATCTATTCTTTTCTCTCACCATTTTTTCTCGTTCTCCTTCTCCATTTGAGCCTGTGTCTGAGTTTTTCAATTTCAGCAGTTTTTGGTGGTAATAGTTCAACATACTTGATATTCTGTGTCGCCTACCTCGCAATATCTGTGCTTATCAATTTTGACCCTGCTGGACGTCATTAATTGAATATCTTTCCGTTCCTCTCATAGAGGAAAAATCAAATTTGAATATAAGGGAAAAAGAAAAAAAGCCTTGTGGGAAAAAAAGGTATTAGCGGGATCAGCTTCGTTTTTACTTTGACGGTATTCAAATTCTAATAATAATCACCCTTCTATTGCATTAAGGATTACATCGCCACACTTGATAATCGGAATAATTCAAGGAAATAAAAACCCTTGAATCAGCAATACTGATCATAAAGACACAATATTTGCACAACTTTACAAAATTTCGGACGTGATTTAGAATTCAAGCACGCTAGACAACTATAGAAGGTAATGTTTCTACCATGAAGACTCTCAATCCTCGATTGGAAAATATTCCATTGAATAGCAAATCAATAGTCGCTATCTCAGACTGCCGATATAACTTGGAAATATTGCAGCAGCCTCATCAGGCTAGAGCCTGGGGTGCCACAAGACAATGTAAGTATTGATCTTCGCATTTTTTTGTGTTTCTTTTTTTGTCTAAATTACGTAGTTACTAACATAGCAAATAGTCAGTGGCAGAAGAACAATTGATCCTTCTCCAATAATAGGGTTGTCGGTGATTGATAAAGATGGCAAAGATGTCACCACAAAACACTTGGGAACGCTAGTTTTGATGGCGAATCTTCACAATCACAACAATTCAAAGCCCAAAAGAAGAAGAAGAACGAAATTACCTGAGAATAATATCGATCAAAACGACGAAAATTTGATCGGAACTATATCTTCTTCAGCAATCATAAAGTCGGGTTCATCCGCTCAGTCTGCGTCAAACTTGGCGAGTGACGTTCATTACCACCAGCGAAGTAACTCATTCAACGATAGAAAATCTTCGCTGATTTTAAAATTGATTGATAGCACTGACAACCCCCAGGCTCAATCCTATTTAGACAAATATAGTGCTTTCTTTGTCTTCAGCAATTTATCGATACGATTGGAAGGCACATATTATCTTGAGTTTGATCTTTACGAATTTCCATACCACTCAAATCATTTCCAGCGACAACCGTCTTCCAACTTCCCCCCTCACCTAATCAAGAGAAGCAGCATTGTTTCAAATGTGTTCAGAGTCTACACTGCCAAAAACTTTCCTGGTTTGAAGGCGTCTACTTCTTTAACTCACACTGTCAAGGACATCGGCTTGAAGATTCGAGTGAGGAATGTCATCCCTTCTGCGAGAGTTGTCAAAAAATCGTCAAATACCTCCATTGGTGATGGCCTTGTGTCATATCCTTCCGATAACATTGTGGATAATTATAGACAACCACCGATGCAGCGCAATGCCGTGGGTATTACTTCTCTTGTCAACTATCCTCAGTATTCAGAAACCGATCTTGGAACGAATCTTATTCAGTCCACTTCTCCGACTTCCAACACCATCAATATCCCTTTCAACCAAAATTTTGGCAACAACTTAAGTGTCAGTAATGATTTGACTTACAATCAAGGATTGAGTTTCCCGAATAATATGAACCAAATCGTGAGCAACAGATTCAGTATTAATAACACCGCAATACGTGACCCTGCGTATTTCTTCAACCAGCCTATCGATGGTGGACTTTATAGTAGCTCACAGTTCGCATTCAGTGGTGGTAACAATGATACAGGTATGTCCAATAATTTCGGAAGTGTCAAACACGGTACAGATGGTAGTGGTTCAACAGGTAGCAGCGCTGGTAACGATGAAAGTGAATATACTGCTAAGATGAGCGTGAGAAATTTACTCAATTAGTTGTCTGCTCTACCCTCTTATATATTTTAAGCTTCAAAAGTCATTCTCTCCTTTTTTAATTCTTCTTGTTCTTATACTATGTGACGCGTGTGTGTGAATCGCTCTTTCAAATATATTTCTGCTATTAAGTATGAACGTTTAATTCAATAGAATAAAGACATATAGGCCGAAAAGAATTTGTAAATCCATAACAATGCTGCTTGTACGTTGTACTAAAACTAAGTGAGTCTCATCTTCCTGTCCTTGCGAACACTAATGTTCGTAAATGATGATTAATCCTCTATAGTGAAAGTACTCAAAAATTTTGTCCTTTGCCCTTTGCCCTTTCTGGGTTTCTGCATTTTTATGTCTTTTTTTATCTTTTTTTCTATGCAAGTTTTATAATTTGAATTCTCTCTCTTTTGTATGTTATCTAGTGTATACTTGGTTTCAGCCGTATTAGAAAAGACCTACCTATTGATACACAGAGAACCCCCCAGTGATGCAGAAGAAAGGGTTTGCGTTTGCGAACTAATCTTCTTTTAGAATTTCAAATCTGAAAAAAAAGTATATCGTTCGATCTTCTAATAGTTTTAGCCAATGAATCTTTTCTCAGTTGGGCCAGATGCCGAAACAGAAATCAACAAGTGTGAACGAGTATTGTTACAATACATGTTGTCTATATCTAAATTACGTGGCTGTTAAGAACGTATCTTCTACGCCTTCAACTGAGTCAGGGTATATGCCCGAAAATCTCATCCTGCGGTGAAAGATAGCCGACAAACCTTTGAACAATCTCGCTAAAAAAGGTACCATTCTCTCCTAACAGAATGAGTCGGTCGTTATAGAGCAAGTACCGAGCACCACTACCTTGCTATCATTCAGTATACGCAAGTTTACCCCTGGAAAGAAAATAAAACAACGAACAATCTATGCACTTGTGAGATTTTCATTTCTCGGTCATTACAGTTATCTGTTCTACTCTCATCTGTAGTATCTTACTTTCACGGTGATTTAGCTACATATGCGTAGGCTATTGTCAAATACCTGACTCAATAATTAATTGAAATGTCATGATCGTGAAATTAACAATCGGAAATATCACGGTCCGAGTGATTCCGATTTCTTAATGTTTGAATCGAAAATATGGTTTTTCGATTCTCACCAATAAGTAAGAACCAGGTTAGTTTCTTTTCTGTTCAATACAACTTTACTTATGCTGGTCGGTACGTGTCGTGTACAAAATAATATTCGCGGTGCTATTTCAAAATCTTTTGAAACTCTTCCAAAGTGATTCTTGGTCTTGCTTTTACGCATATTTGAAATATTTTTACCTGAAAGAACATTAACAATCTCAGTCAAATTCATTTCTTCATTGAAATGGCCTGACTCGATGTCATACAAACTCAACTGATACCCGGATAACCGAGAATATTTGTGTATATGTGTATATAGATTTATAGATTTACACATTTTGTGCCTTTTATGCCTGTATCATCAAATGACATTTAAATATACATGCAAGCTTTTTGAAAAAATCTCGACCATCAATTGGTTAGCTGAGATCGCTCCAATAGTTTTCTTTTTTTGGATGATTCCACTCCAGATTAAGCTTCCAGCGATGCATAATTTTTCTTTTTTGAGACCTTTTTTGGCTGATTTAATATGCTAAAGAACATTCTCTTCACTGCCGATCCTAGCTACAATAGCAGGAAAAAAATAAAAAGTCGCTTTATGTTAGTTATTTTTTCTTTTAATATACACAGGTGTGTACAAAAAAACTGTATGTCGTAGAATATAAGTCCCGAAGTATACTTTTATATTGCTTCTCGTAAATTCACTGAGTGAAAAGATACTACTCAAGTATATCGATTGATTATTTAATTATCTAATTAGCTGATTATTTATTTATTAGTTAATTAAAGCTTAAATTGATTGAAATCCAAGCGAAAAAAGAATGACTGACTGACTCCTGGCTTGCATAGGCATGTAACTTCACATCGATGTAGGATCCTAGGTAATAAATGGGTTACTAGTTGCCAGTTACATCGCTGCTTCGACACTGGTTTTACATCTGTTCGCACACAGAAAAATGCGTTTTCGTGATAAAAAACCCGGCTATGGATCTTAATTCGTTAACGTCCCGTGATAGAATACTTTTTTATTCAATTTTGTGATGGAGAACATTTGTCTATATTGGTGTTCTCTATACTTAATTTCTGAGGTATATATTTGATCTATAAATTTGTTTCATTAAAATTCCCGCTTTTTCAAGCTTTAGTGGTAACTGGCGTACTTGCAGTAATAGTCTGCTGCCAATTGGAAACGAAACTTTGGTGAGACGAAATCTCCGCGTCATAAGAAGAATACAACGAAGCGGTGTACTGCGATATTGATGAGAGATACGACGCGTCAATGTCAATAGTTGTTGCAGTTCCTTCAGAAGCATCTGAAGCAACACTCGATACCGCGTTCGTGGTAACTACTATTGCCTTTGTGGTATAATCACTGTCCTCGTCATCATCGGAAGTAGTGACAGGAAGAGCATTTTTGCGAGTAACAGTACCTCGTGTCGTTGTTTTTAATGTGGTAGTCGCGTGGTAAGAAGTTGTGTCGGAAGGATAAAGCGTTGTTGTGGTTTTGGTTGTACTGCTTGAGCCAGCGCTGCTTCCAGCTAAACTTTTGAGTGATGCCAAGAAACTGGCGTCACCAGAGATATTGTCAGAGGCTGTTCCGACTTCCCAAACCATATAGCCACCGAATTTCGAATCAGACGAAAATTCAGATGCTTTGGATTTGACCGTCGAAATATCGACATAACCAGAACTAGCTGAAGATGAACTTCCTGCAAGGCCAACATATAGCTCAATATCACTATTGGCATAAGTGGCCTTAGACCAGGTAGCCCAATTGAAAGTTTTATCAAGAGAGCAGTAGTTATTGTAAAACTGGATAAAAGCTCTGTCAATGTTTTTGCTTTTAGAAACGAATTTGCCAATGTTTACATCTGGATAAGGACATTGGGGGGCTGCGGAGATTTTTGTATTTGACCCGAATTTGGATTTGAGCTCGGATGCGAGGGTATCCCAGCTGTCGCCGACGTGAGACTCGATATCAAAGTCAAAGCCGTCCACAACGTTACCGCTAAAAACGGTGTTTTTTGGTCCGAAATCCTTGTAAATCGAGGCAGCGATTGCCTTCGCCTCAGAATCGGAGTTCATACTCAAGCTACTAATAGCACCACCAATCGACAAAATGACTTCAACCCCTTTTGCCTGACACGTTTTGATTCCTGTTCCTATTTCTGTACAGACATCAGTGCTGCAGTGGGAAGAAAAATCCCAAGCAATACCATTAGATGAAGCTTGGGTTAGAAAAGATAAAATCAATATATCAACGCTGCCACTTTCGCAGTAAGTGGCCAAATCCTTATCGGCACTATTTTGTCCCCAGTACGCAGCGACTTTCTTAGAGCTGGCAACATTCAAAAAACAGAAAAAGAAGACCGCTTTCAAAAGGCTAAGTGTTAGCATCTTTGTGATATATTGAGAGAGATACTAGTTGATGTTTGACTAGTATTTTAAGACTAGTGTATCAATCAACGTAATGATATAGCAATAATATCTACTCAAAATGCTTCGTTATAGTAGCTATCAAAGATAAGACTGTAATGAGAGTGAAAGGAATGCGAAAGCCACAATATTTATATCCAAAAATGACATACACAATGCGCATCATATTTTGTGGTATCTTACAAATCATAAAGATCAAGCACGCTAACAAATAAAACCATGCTACCGTTTAGCTTTTCGTAAGAGATTGATATTGCTTCCCAAAATGGGTAACCATAGACCATGAATGTTGCACAATATTTGCCACAGTATTTGAACGTGGGGGTATTCTGTGGTATTGTTACTAACCTCATGTTCCCAGTTTTCAGGAACATGCAAAGTTTGCATAAATGACAGATCTGCGAAAGAAATTAGAACGCCCAAACTTTTTTTTCATCAGAAGTATTATGGAAGGACCGTTTTATTTCATTTTTCACCCATTTAAGAATCGATGGTTTTATCTCAGAGGCGTTTTAAAATTTACCCAAATAACAGGCTTTATGCCCCACGTATTAGCGAATATCTGCTTGATCTGTTACAGAGTGAGAATGCATAATTTTGAGAGCTTCAACATTAGAAGATGGCGTAATATTTGTCCCTGTTACTCACTAATGGATGTAAGCGCCCCCTAATTTAGCAAAAGGTTTGGTGGAACGTGCGGTACTTACTCACACATACTCATAGATATGTTTATATACGTGTGAGTATATATTTATGTAAACACGCAGTTTTCTTTTTATATGGCACTAACAAGCTACATAAATCTCTTATGAAGGTGTTGCAATTTTCTGCGAAAATAAAGTAACCTGAACTTTGGGGACAGTAATGTATGTCGAAAAAATCCTCATCTGAGGGTCCGTTTGATGTGTATTAATCGATGTACGAAAAACACAAAACAAGTTTTCCGATAACCTCAAAATAAAATTAAATTACTGACACAAGTCTTGCTCCTCGATTTAAGTGTATTCAAAAAGTAGTTCCTTTAACAGAATTCAATTCAGCTTCATTCACTGAGTACGAACATGTAACACGAACAATGTTGCACCTTCGTTTGTCAATGCCAAGTTTGGGTGCAATGTTTATTGTCTATTTTTGCATCTATCTGATCGCAATGTTCTCATCAACCCTTCGAAGTTCTGTATAGTGTTTGTCACACCTTTATTCGAGGTACGCATTGTGAAAAATACATATGACGTTAATCCCTAAATTGTCATAATTCCGAGTGAGCTGTCCACTCTTCGAGCTTGATGGTGTCGTTCGTCGTTATCAAAGCACAAGGTTAAAGATCGATTCGAAATGCCGCTGCTGCCTCGTAATTAAAATCTTTCTTTGGCGCAGTGAACTACTTTGACCCAGTGAGAAGACATTTCCAAGCACAAGCACCCATCAGGGTGACCTCACATGAACAGAAATCCAACCTCAGGACTCAAATTTCCAATTTCCATCCAACTGAAAACTATGTTCCTATATTTGTATGCTTGGTTGCTTCAAACTAGATACCAATTTCTCACCCTTTTTTGAAGAAGTCAGTTCAAAACTTGTCAGTCTTGAACTTTACCAATCATAATTGATGAGAAAAAGATTTTAATAAAAAATAATATTGGAAAAAAATTTCTTCATGAAAATTCAACGTGGATTTGATTCAGAGAGGTCACAAACTGTTCACATATGTTATTAAAAGTGCAGCACCCATAATTTGCTCAACTTTCATTTCATTTCACGACGCCCTTGTGTCTCTCATGCGATGTTGAATATTCGAGATGAAATGGATTTGAGACGAAAAACATTGCTATGAAAAAGTGGTTATGAGATTTTCGATGAGGAAAAATTTTTTTTCTTAGCTGAAAATTTTTTCTCTATAAACTAGTGATTATTTTGTTGCATTTGATTTATGCTCTGTATAATCGAACATTGCAACATCGTAGAATTGCTTAGCTTAGAAATCATTGAAAAAGCAGATAACCATGACTGATCTGGCCGCAGATAGAAAAAGAAAGCTCAAGGGGTACGAGAGTGAGTCTGACTCAGATGCAGAGCTTGAAAAACTTTTGAGAGAAGAAGAGGGAATCTCTGAAGAAGAAGATGACGATGACTACGAGGAGGATGAGGGGTACTCTTCATCAGGAGAGTCAGATTTCCTCAATGACCAAGTACACAAAATACGATTGAGATCAATGTCTAATTCTTCGAGTGTTGCTACTAGCACTGACACTCCATTGAAAGAAGGTGAAATTATCTCTGAATATGCTGACGGAACTCCAAGGATAATCAGACCTGAAATCAATCCCGTTTATGACAGTGATGATAGCGATAAAGAGGAACTCAATACCGTCGGAAATATTCCTATGTCTTTGTATGATGAATACCCACATATAGGGTACGACATTAATGGGAGAAGAATCATGAGACCTGCTAAAGGAAGTGCATTGGACCAGTTGTTAGAATCGATAGACTTACCGAACGGATGGACTGGTCTTTTAGACAAGAACACTGGAGGATCTTTGAAAATCACTGACGAGGAATTAGAATTAATCAGAAAGATTCAAGCGAATGAGAAAACCACTGACATAGACCCTTACGAACCAACAATCGAGTGGTTCACCTCCCACGAAGAGGTCATGCCATTAAATGCAACTCCTGAGCCTAAGAGAAGATTTGTTCCATCAAAGAACGAGGCAAAAAGAGTTATGAAGATTGTTAGAGCCATCAGAGAAGGTAGAATTATACCACCTAAGAAATTGAAAGAATTACAACAGAAGGAACAAGATGAAAACGTCAAGTACGACTTATGGGAGAACGCTCCAGACAATAATGAAGACCATATAATGACCCTCAGAGCTCCGAAATTACCCCCACCAACAAACGACGAGTCATACAATCCCCCTGAAGAATACCTCATGACAGAAGAGGAAAAGGAAAAATGGTTGAACTGCGATCCAATTGATCGCGAGAAAAACTACTTACCGAAGAAATATGACGCCTTACGTAAAGTTCCTGGGTATCAGGAGAATATCAGAGAGAAGTTTGAAAGATCGTTGGACTTGTATTTAGCACCAAGAGTCAGATACAACAAACTTAATATCAACCCAGACTCTTTGATCCCAGACCTTCCATCACCAAAAGACTTGAGACCTTTCCCTATCCGTTGTTCGGTTGTTTATCAAGGACATACCGGAAAAATCAGAACCTTAGCGGTTGATCCAACTGGTTTATGGTTGGCTACTGGTTCCGATGACGGATCTGTGATTGTCTGGGAAGTTCTAACTGGAAGACAATTGTGGAAGACTCAATTGGTGACCGATAAAGAAGGCGGTGATCACATAGAATGTGTAGAGTGGAATCCTGACAAAGAAACAGGGATCTTGGCTGTTACAGTCGGCGAGAACGTCTTTTTGGTGATTCCTCCAGTATTTGGCTTTGATATCGAAAATAATGGTTATCTCAAAATCGAGCAAGGTTTCGGATACTCAAAGAATGGTGCAGAGAACACCAGTAGACTGGTAGATGTTTCTGATTCTGAGGAAGATTCGGAGAATGAATCGGAAGAAGAAGAGCAAACAACCAAGCAAAAGAGAAACGGACATGGAGACGAAGGTAAAAAGAAATTAGTGGCTAAATGGTTGAAACCTACCACTAAACAACAAGCACAGGGTATAATATTGATAATACAGTGCAGAAAGGCCATCAAAAGACTCTCATGGCACCGTAAAGGTGATTATTTTGTGACAACTTCACCAAAATCAGGCAATGTTTCGATCTTGATTCATCAATTATCAAAACATTTCTCTCAATCACCTTTCAGAAAAACGAAGGGAATCATGATGGACGCCAAGTTCCATCCTTTTAAGCCGCAATTGTTTGTTGCCTCTCAAAGATACATAAAAATCTACGATTTATCGCAACAAGTGTTGATTAAAAAACTATTGCCAGGGGCTAGATGGATAAATCAGTTTGATATTCACAGTCGTGGTGATAACGTGATTGTCTCATCATTCGATAAAAAGGTTTTGTGGCATGATTTAGACCTTTCGAGTACTCCTTACAAAAATCTTAGATATCACGAGAAAGCTGTGAGAGCCATTCAATTCCACAAAGGTGGTTTGCCATTATGGGCCACCAGTAGTGACGATGGAACGATACATGTTTTCCACGGTATGGTTTACGATGACTTGATGACGAATCCATTACTCGTTCCTTTGAAAAAATTGACCGGCCATAAGGTGATCAACAATTTAGGTGTTTTAGATATTGTTTGGCATCCTAAAGAAGCATGGCTTTTTAGTTCTGGTGCCGATGGATCTGCCAGATTATGGACTACTTAGTGACGTTAGCATCGTAATTAGAGACAATATTACTTCAGTGAGCAATTTGTTAAGATTG
Source organism: Saccharomycopsis sp. NRRL Y-5750 (assembly GCA_030564765.1). Classification (NCBI taxonomy): domain Eukaryota; kingdom Fungi; phylum Ascomycota; class Saccharomycetes; order Ascoideales; family Saccharomycopsidaceae; genus Saccharomycopsis; species Saccharomycopsis sp. NRRL Y-5750. Next base: position 2,791 of record JAKTZD010000015.1, on the reverse strand, counting down.
TAATCAAAGTAATGTAAGTTAGCTTACAATAGGTCAGAGTATTAGTGTATCTATTAAGAACAAGAATTATGAGATAACAAATAGAGAAGGAAGAATATACTTTTTTATTATTACTGTCATCTAATTCTTCTAGAGTATAGTTTTTAACACCTAAGACAATGTAAAAATATGCAATATAAACAAAATCAACGCTTCGCTAAAAGTCCGTGCTCAAGTATTACCATGCAAAATGCATTCTATGGTTCTTCGTCTAATCTTGCCAATGAGATGTAATACCCCGAGTTTCTTTGTTATTCCTCGGGGCTAAATGTTCAGCAATTTGGGAATATTGAATCCGGGTATCCCCATTATTACATAGTGAACGCATCGATCCAGTTAAAAATTCCCTTGACTATTAAGACTTATTCAGCTGACTTGAGTTTTTTTAGCTTTTCTCGATGCGGAGGATAAAATTTTTTTCCACAGGATGAGTAACGTAAAAATTTTCTGTGTATTGATTTTTTGTTTCCTTCATATCATCTAAACCGGTCTCATGTTCTGAACTCTCCCGGCGAGATAGACTATTCTTGATCACTCCGAAGTGTCCCATAATAAGGCCATAGATAATATATTAACCCATAGAACATATCACAATGTCTACCCCTGCTTCTGTCCCTGAGGAAGTTTCTCAAGTCTTCGATACCATTTTGGTCTTGGATTTTGGGTCTCAGTACTCACATTTGATCACTAGACGTCTCAGAGAGTTCAACATCTACGCTGAGATGTTGCCATGTACCCAAAAAATAAAGGATCTCACCTGGAAACCAAAGGGTGTCATTTTATCCGGTGGGCCATACTCAGTGTTCGATGCTGATGCCCCTCATGTTGATCACGATGTCTTCAACTTGAACGTGCCTATTTTGGGTATATGTTACGGTATGCAAGAATTAGCTTGGATCAACGGTAAGGGTGTTTCCAGAGGTGAGAAGAGAGAATATGGGCCAGCTATTATCACTGTTGAGGACAAATCTGATCCATTGTTCAAAGGTGTTGACAACTCCCAAGTTTGGATGTCTCACCACGATAAACTTTCTGCCTTGCCAAATGGTTTCAAGACTCTTGCTCATTCCGGAAACTCTCCATATGCTGCTATTGGCCATACCGAGAAGCCAATCTATGGTCTTCAATTTCATCCTGAGGTCACTCATTCTGCTCAAGGTAAATACCTTTTGAAGAATTTTGCAATCGACATTTGCAACTGTAAAAACAACTGGACCATGGAAAATTTTATTGACACGGAGATTGCCAGAATCAGAAAATTAGTTGGTCCTACTGCGGAGGTTATCGGTGCCGTTTCTGGTGGTGTTGACTCTACTGTTGCAGCCAAATTGATGACCGAGGCTATTGGTGACAGATTCCACGCCATTTTGGTCGATAATGGTGTTCTTAGATTGAACGAAGCTGCCAATGTTAAGAAGACCCTCACCAGTGGTTTGGGTATTGATTTGACTGTTGTTGATGCTTCGGAGGAGTTCTTGAGTAAATTGAAGGGTGTTACTGACCCAGAAAAAAAGAGAAAGATTATCGGTAACACTTTCATTCATGTCTTTGAAAGAGTCGCTGCTGACATTAAACCAAAGCACGAGGGTGAAGAGATCGAGTTCTTGTTGCAAGGTACCTTGTACCCTGATGTTATCGAATCGATTTCGTTTAAGGGTCCATCTCAAACAATCAAGACCCATCATAATGTCGGAGGTCTTTTGGAAAACATGAAGTTGAAGTTGATCGAGCCTTTAAGAGAACTTTTCAAAGATGAAGTCAGACACTTGGGTGAATTATTAGGAATTCCGAGCGATTTGGTTTGGAGACACCCTTTCCCTGGTCCAGGTATTGCTATCAGAGTTCTCGGAGAGGTCACCAAAGAGCAAGTGAAGATTGCCAGAGAAGCCGATCACATCTACATTGAGGAAATCAAGAAGCATGGTCTTTACAACAACATATCACAGGCTTTTGCTTGTTTGTTGCCTGTGAAATCGGTTGGTGTTATGGGTGATCAGAGAGTTTACGAACAAGTCATCGCATTGAGAGCAATTGAGACCACCGACTTCATGACTGCCGATTGGTACGTGTTTGACGCTAAATTCTTGAAGCATGTCTCCAGTAGAATTGTTAACGAGGTTGATGGTGTTGCCAGAGTTGTCTATGATATCACCTCGAAACCACCTGCCACTGTTGAATGGGAATAGATGAATATCAATGACAAAGAAATTTCCCATGCTCGCAGATTTTTTTAAGTAGTACTCTCGCGAATATAAATTTTCAGGACTCTGTCTTCAATGCACTTCAATATTAGATACATGATTTACATTTTGAACAGTAGTATGTAGGCGTTCATCTATGGAATAAAGAACTTCTTTATCTGCAAGATAAAAAAAATTTAAAAACTGCAAAAAATAACGACACCAGCAGGATTTGAACCTGCGCGGGAAATCCCAAAGCATATCACGAATTTTGATCTATTCGAGTGCTTCGCCTTAACCACTCGGCCATAGTGCCTAATGATGGATGCTTACAAATTGTACCTAGTATGATCAAATAAATGGAAAAAAATCATTTACTGACGAATTTTGACTCTATAAGCGCTTTCGCATGCCTGTATTGACATTCATCAATGACATTTCAATATGGAGGTGGACTGACGAGTTGAAAAAGGTTTAGGGTCATCTTTAGGTTGGATGACCTTTGTGGTAGTTTCAACCGTGTTTTCAATACGCTTAGCAACATTCTCATCGCGCAATTCCTTGATCAATGA